>JBBPMY010000155.1:0-28116 GCA_038090615.1 Phylloporus gajari | reverse complement strand
CGGCCTGGTCGGTATGGTCGCCCGAAGATGCGACAAATCTTAGCGTTGGGGTATGTTCCTAGTGTGTCCTACTGTTGCTCCGAACTCATCTCGAGTGCAGATGACTACCGCCTTCTCGACAGCTACACTGTTCTCCCCCAAATTTACAGACATGGGCAGGTGAGTACCTCGTGAGACATCAGCCGAGGACGTGGATTGAACGAATCGCGCAGCTATCTCATGTCCTTGCTCGGTATGAATGTGACGTTCGCAAATGAGACATTAACCACTCTGTCGGACTCCAACCCGCCTGTGAAACTCAGCCCATGGCAGTTGGAAAACGCGATCGCTCAAACTGCTGCGTCGTTCCTATGGGCCGGTAAGCGTGGTTTCCTCGTATGAAGATTATGCTCATGCCATATGTCAGCCGGTTTGGTCGGGGAAAGCGGCGGCGGTTTTCAGCGTTCCACGGGTGAGACTCAAGGATTGTCCAATGATACATCACCTGGGTGGCGTCTTCAAGTACGTGAATTCGTATCCATTGTTAAAGAGCATCGCTAATGTCAATCTGGATGTAGCTGAATACAGTTCCCGTACGTGACGTTTATTTTCATCTGATGATAACGCGCAACCTGACATGGGATGAAAAGGTCATTTTCGCATTCGTCGCGTCCACTTTATCACTCGTATTGGTCGTGATGATCATCGGCAAAGGGCCATCTAGGGAACATCCCTCGTCCGTCTCTGGCACGAGCGTTCTCGAGTGTCTCTGGCTGGAAGCCCACTCCGAACTGCTTCATGCACATTTACAGACGGTCGAGGAGCCGCGTTTGGAGACGTTGCGTTCAGCAGGCATGTTTGAGATGTGCTTAGGTGATATTGGGTGGCTGAGTGACGTGGAGGCAGATCAGTCGAGTCTAGAGCTGGACCCTCGGTCGGTGATGTCGAATGTGGTACTTCATGTACGGGGTTTGTCGGGAGGTATATGAGGGCTAGAAGAATATTTATCGGACAGCGATCGTCTTGTATATCGTAGTTTTGAGAAATAACACGGCGTGTTTCTGGCCAGTGGTATCGTTCCGCGCGGAGCTTTGGTCGTGTTTACACAAACTCACTAATCCCGAACAGTAACTGAATGGAACACTCGAACCTGCCCCCGCTCTCTCCGAGGAGCAACGCGAGCTTGGTTGAGAAATGGATGTCAACTTTCCATGCGACGAACTCAGTCCGAGCGAGATCACGACGTAGCTGTGCATTTCCTATCGAATCGTTGCTTCTGACTAACGCAATCTGCGGGCCAGTGCTTGTACTACCTATGGGCGGAAAAGATTCCTGAAAGCAATGAACTTCAAACTTCACCGGTCACCACTGTCTGGCTGATTCAACAGTAAGTATAGTAACTTTGAGTGAGCCTGTCTCATTCTTGCCAAGCCCGAGTGATTCGTAAGTCGCTTTCGCTAGCTCACAAGTTCCTCATGCTCAGTCCTCGTTGCTAGGCCGAGCTCTTCGATAACGCCCGTGGCTACGTTCTCAGGTCTTCGTTCCCGTCCACCTCTAGGACCTCGACTTCGGCTGGTTCCGCAACGATAACATCTAGGCAGTCCTCTTCCTCAACGACAGCGGCCATGCAGATAATTCAGGGACACAGTTGAGACGATCACGCAGGTCGCCACTCCTACCGTGACCGCGACATCTTCCTTGACGAATGGTTCCTCTTCAAACTCGTGAGTGCCCTTTTGTCTTGCGCGCCGACTCTTTCTCGCTGTTTACGCACTCCTTGGTCGTCTACCATACCTAGGGTGAGATCTGCACTTACTTTGCCCCAATAGGTCCTTTAATCACACACCCGCAGTTGCTGGGGTGTTCTCCAAGATTGGCCTCGTCGTCGTTGGCCTGGCTATTACACTCATCAATCGCATCTGCTGGCGGAAGTTATTTGCGGAACAACACTGGTGAGGGCGGGTACGGCCATTCAGGAGATAGCCATGGTACCCAACAAACCTACAACCGGGCTATCTGATCACCGACCTGTACTGCCTCAGCGCCAAGACACCCATTTCCCGGATCCTTTTTCTGGACACCAGTATGAGCATACTGGAGACTTTGGTCATTTGTGTTCGGCAGCTGCGTCACAGATTGAGGAACAACAATCGAGTTACCAAGGTGATGCTTATCACAATCAAAGAAACCGTGTTCAAAGGGTGTGTGTTATGTGCATACGTAGTGCCATTGCTTACGCCCTTGCCAGATAGCAAACGAATGATCATGTCCGTTAGACAATATTTACTCCGTATTTCGTTCTTGCCTTGTTGGGTACGCCCACGCCCTTGCCACCTTTCCTCCCAATCCAAGACGCTTTATACCCTCGTGATAGATACAAGTCAAGCCGTTCGCTGGCATGATTATTCCCAATATATATCATCGGCAGCGTTGGTCCTTTCCGGTCTCTTTTTGGTGTGATGAATTGAGTATCTATAATGGTAAAAAGAACATGTCTTCGAGCGCCGTGTGGATAAAGTGAGTACACGATAAATCCCAAATGGTGCTAAAACAAGTTTCAGGAAGCTGTGCAAGTACTTGGCGCCAATATTGTTCCCGCAAAGATGGCGACTTGCAAAGCGATGCGAAGATGATGAAACATGATGTAGTCCACAGCGATGGTAAGACAGGTTTCAGGAAGCCATCAACAGTGCATCATGTGTAGTGGATGTCGTTCATATCTAGTTGAGTTGATCCCACCATGGTTGTCCATTTGCGCTCAAAAGCTTGTGAAGGCCTTCTGAGAGCACGCCAGAACGAGGCGTTTCTATGTCTGCTAGTTTCCTCCCGTGGCAGAAACATCGTATCCACCAAAATCTCACTGGTTCTCCATCATATCAAGATGACATACCCTTGTCTCCGTTGGGCACGAGGCCTCCTTTGCAAGATCGAATTGTCAATGGTAGGAAACTCGGTTTGTGATACTGCATGTGAAGCTTAAGGGTGGTTGCCCAGATGATAGCCAGCAGCCCAACCGCTGGTACTTGGTGTTGTGCTACTTCCTACATGCGCTCCTGATTTTTCTCCATCTCATCTTTCTTGGGACCGCCCTATCCCATCACGCGGAGCGTCGAGTTGTCATACAACATAACACCGAGCTATTCATGACTGGATTAAGTGCCGGATTACAGGCATTCTACACCGTAAGTCACCCGTTGGAGAAGAACATTTCCTCACATTCTTGAACAAACTGATTGATACGCTTTAGCTCTACACGGCCCTACTGGTCTTCGTTACACAAAAATTAATGCTATCTTCTATCTTTTCCCGCCCAAAGAAGCTTACCCAGATTCACGATGTATGCGGCGCTTGGGCTGGCTTGGGTGCTGCACTGAGCGCTCTCTGGCAGCAAACCAAAGTCGCTTCGTCAGTTCCGTCAGTCGCCCTTGTGACAGTGTACTTTTTCTGTATCTCTGTGCTTCACGTGACCTCGTCGACTCTGATACAGGTTCAGCTATTCAACGACACCGTGACCAGCACGGTTCCGGCATTGGAGACCTGGCCCGACGCGTCTATTAACCTCACGTCGCCAGACTGGATGACAGTGACCATACCTGTCCCGTTCCTACAAAACATGTATGGTAATACAACCAATGGGTTGGCTAACAATACTCTGTATGATGTTCCGCTTTCAAATTTCGTTAATGCCACAGTCCGTGCAACCACCGTGAATGCACAGTGTGGTCTACTCACGAACCTTTCAATTGTGGGCCCGAATCCCAATGCTTGGACCCATACCATGTCGAATGACGTCACATGGAATGTCACCGCCTCAATGCCAGCTCTAGGCCCTATCACCATCATATTCTCGTATCCACCGTGTAGGTCATTTCCTTCAGATAGGGATATTCTGGATTAACGGACAGAAACAGTTCTCGGTGAAATCTGGTTCTCCCCCGATGTCCAGGTTAGCCTGCTATCCATTGCACTACAATGAACTAATAGTCTTTCAGTGCTTTCAACCAATCTGTTCGGCTCTGATTCTTTATCTTGTCACGGCAAAAATGGAAGTAGACGATTCCTTTGGTGGTGTCAACTACGTCCAAGTTAATGGGACATATTCTCCTGGCGGTAAGTGGTTATAATGTTGGATCCCAGTGACTAGAATATATTGAGATTCAGGTGGTGTTACCCAGAACTTCTCGACACCTATATACTTGATAGCATGTTCTTTGGATTCGACAAATCACACGGTCGCTCTCGATTCCTCTGGAATTCAGCTTGGCTCTAGTGTGGAATCATCGGATGTAGCATGGTCAGCTTTCTCACCGGCTGGTGACTTGAACCTTACTTCAGCAGTACGTTTGCGGTTTTTAAAGATAGGAATAGCTGTGAAATGATTAAATGTCGACAGATCTCTTCAGCAATGATGTCTGCGAATTGGATTTTAGATTACAATTATTGTCAACCTATCTTGTCATCATCACCGACACCGATCACAGCATTCAATGCGTACGTTGTTTCATGCCAGTACATCTACCGCGCTTATAGCTGTCTAGATATATTGGCTCGCTTTTAGGGATGGACACACACCCCTGTAGTAATGGAACGTCTCTGTCAGAACAGTATACTAGCACGCCTCCCTTATTGACGAAGTATCAAGTCGAGACTGTAGTCTCGCAAACTGCCGCCAAGTTCCTGTGGTTAGGTAATGTTAGAAAACCCTTGAGCCTATGCTATGCTTAACTGGAGTTGTGCAGCTGGCGAGATAGGCTTGGCTGGAGGTGGCTTCGACCGGCAGACAGGAGAAGCTGAAATCCTGCTGTTGATGCCACAATGGAGACTAAACGTAAGCCAAAGCAGTGATGCGGTCATTGGCACGGAACTAATATTAGCTTCACAGGTCAACACTTTCCAAGTGAGTTGGGGATATTTCATGGATTCGCATCTCATTTTCGTAGGTCGTCTTTTCCCTTTGTGCATCTGTCGTCCTCTTTGTTCTAGTATTCTGTGCCCTGTGGAAATGCGACCAAGCAGGTGTGTCTAGTGCCGGGGTGTTGGAAATGATGTGGTTTGGGTCACGCTCACAGATGCTCCAAAGCCACCTCAGTGATGTACAAACCCCATCTCTGGGCAGCTTACGTGCTGCTTCCATGTTCGAGACTGTCTTCTGGGCGCTTTCTCCGAATAAATATGAGGGAAGTAGTGGCCTCTACGCACCCGTTTCACGACACAATTTAGAACCCCACACAACCCGTTCCCTTGGCCTTTCAGAATCCGGTATGTGTGCTGACGAGGATGAATTAAGTGCCATCTCACATGTGGTTTTAAAAGAGACAGAAACTCCCAGGTTGAATGATGTACCTCGAGATAGTGCGGCTGTGCATAGATCGAACACCTCTCAAAGTCATTATTGGTGCTACGCACTACACATCGTACTCGTAGCTGTACATGCTGCACTTCTTGCACTTCTTGTTCGCCATCCAGAGCAATCCATTGTCATTCCTTCCGAAACTAGCACGTTGACGGTCGGCCTCAGTGCTTTCCTCCAAGGATTTTATACGGTATGTCAATTAACCCTTTGGAGAACTTCGATAATGACATCCTTGCCATAGCTCTACACCGCGGTTCTGGTTCTTCTCATGCAACAGCTTGCATTAGCCAAGATCGTCAGTGGGCGACGAAGGCTAACTACTGTACACGATGTATCGGGAGCATGGACCGGGATTGGCGCTTCAATCTATATCCTCTGGCAACAATGTAAAGCATCTTCATTGATATGGGAAGTGCTTGGTGTAGGTGCCTATCTCGCCTTGATACTAGTCCTACACATCACCTCGTCGTCCATAATGCAGTGGCAAGCATTCGACAGCACGCTCACTGGCGTTATCCTGACGAATCTAGCCCTGCCTGCCGATAGTACAGAAATTTTCCTTTCTTGGCCGTGGGAGGTTTTGCAAATTATGAAGGCGATTACCCAAGGTTCAACATCAACTCTAACTATTCGAGGACTGTTGAACACCACCCTATATGATGTGGTTCAAAACCCGAGCAATACCATCTTTACGTTTGCTACTGTAAATGCGACGACGGTTACTGCACAATGTGGCCTGGTTCCCAACCTCACACTCTCGGACGAAAACTCCAGTGGGGATTACTGGCAGATCGACTTTCAGAATGGGATCAATAACGGTGGCTTCCTCGAGCCCCCAGAATGTGAGCAATGATATACTATCTCCTTATCTCTTTCACCAACCTTATCGTAGGGAAAGACATTGTTAATGAGATTCTGCCGAATGCCCAGGTCAACCTCATCCCATTCACTGATTATCCAGCTGATATGTCCGAAGTGCATAGCGTGTCCTCAAACTCTATTCTACATGGTTACAACAGGCATAAATGTGGACGAATCCGTTGATGAGTCTGTTGTCGTCGGGCTTAATTGGACCTATACGCCCTCAGGTAACGTTGATTATATTTTCATTGCGGATACTACACAGCTGATCATGCATACAAGGAGGAAAACCTCAAAACTCGACCACCGCGACCTACATCGCTGCTTGCTCAGTCAGCGCGCAAACAACACCAGCGGTATTGGACATACAGCTCGAAGTACTCGAAATGACTCCCAATCAGAGTAACTTCGGGCCTCTCACCTCGTCTTGGTCCGTGTGGTCGCCAGAGATCGCAACGAATTTTAGCGTCGGGGTATGTTTTCAAGCATCTTACATTAGATTCAACCTCATTCCTAGGTGTTACTACGTTTTATCATGTTATTCAGATTGCTAACGTGCTGCGGGAGTCTGCAACTTCCATGTATCAAGGGAATTCTGTCAGTCCCTATACAGACATTGATATGTAAGGGCTAGGTATGATGTGTTCATAAAGAAAATGAATGATAGTCGTTCCACAGATACATTATGTCTCTGCTTGGATTGAACTTGTCATATGCGGTTGCAGCTGGTACAAATCAGTCAAGCGCCGACCCTACTATGACCCTTAGCCCATGGCAGTTAGAAAACGCGATCGCCCAGACTGCGGCTAGGTTCCTATGGACCGGTACGTCCTGGTATCTGTTCGTGTGACAATTGCATTCATGTTCCGCAAGCCGGTCAGGTCGGAGAGGATGGGGGTGGATTCCAGCGTTCCATTGGTGAGAGTCAAGCAACGAGTAATATAATTCAATTCCGCCTTCATGTACGTGAATTCTTGTTTGTGGTCGTTCACTCTTTCATAGGCTTATTTGTATCATTCACCTGGGCCTGCACGCAGCTCAACACGGTACCGGTATGTCGTATTCTTTTTCCTGTTTGTGATTTCTATTCTCATGCACAACTATGGCGGTAACCAATGGAAAGGTCCTCGTGGCGTCCATGGCAACCTTTTTGTCCCTCATCCTAGTAATGGTCATCATTGGCAAACCCTCTAGCAAACGGTTTGCACTGGTTTCCGGGACGAGCGTTCTCGAGTGTCTCTGGCTCGAGGCCCATTCTGAATCCATCCATGCTCATATGAAGACGATCAAGGAACCTCATTTAGACAGATTGAGAGCGGCAGGCATGTTCGATATTTGTCTTGGCGACATTGGGCAGTCAAGTCACCCGGAAACGGAACGGCTAAGCCTTGTGTCAGCAGACGAATGATTCTCGCTTCATTAATGCCATCTCGAAGCTGCCGAAATGATAGTGAGGGAGTTCTTCATGTGGTTGTATTTCCAACAAGGAAAATGTTTATCACCAGCATCTTTTTATTTTTTGTGCATACTTAAAGTGCGTGTTGTAATATACCTCAGCAGTCATTCGTCAGTTTGTTCAATTAGTAGTAGGAATCTGGGGCTAGCTTTGTATGCTAGATTTTACCCCAAAATTTGAGGCATTGAGATTTACCGACATTCTTCGCAGAGTGTTATTATCCCTTTCTCCATAGAAATGGGATTATGAAGTTTTGACGGTCTGCAGGCGAGACGCCAAGAATCAGTTACGGGCCAGACACTCACGTCACCCAAATAGCTGCCATAGAAAAACACCCTGAGCCAGGCTATATCTCTTCTAACACCAGTTATTGTGAACAGATTCTACCTACCTTCATGTGTCTCGCGTTTGAGGCAGGGGGGGTAGATGTCATCGGCCGACGGCAGGTAATTGAGTCGTCCAACATATCTAACTGCACGTTGACTTGTGATGGGAGAAAAGGTATGGTGTTGTCAGTTCTTCAAAGGACCAGCCCACCATTCGTAATATCGGGATACAAATTCCTGAAGAACTCTAGGAGATCAAGCCTTCCCCTTACGAATAGAAATTATCCATGACAATTGGCATTTTAAAGGTGCTCGAAACGATAGCCTGTTTGAGATCGATAGCGTCAAGGCTACTGCTTCACGCGCATTTACAGACGGTCGAGGAGCCGCGTTTGGAGATGTTGCGCGGGGCGGGCATGTTTGAGACGTGCTTAGGTGATATTGGGTGGCTGAGTGACGTGGAGGCAGATCAGTCGAGTCTAGAGCTGGACCCTCGGTCGGTGATGTCGAATGTGGTGCTTCATGTGCGGGGGTTGTCGGGAGGTATACAAGGGCTAGAAGAATATTTATCGGACAGCGATCGTCTTGTATGTCGTAGTTTTGAGAAATAACACGGCGTGTTTCTTGGCTCCAGCACTTGCCAGGGCATTGTCCGCGCGGAGCTTTGGTCGTGTTTACACAAACTCACCAATCCCGAACAGTGACTGAATAGAACACTCGAACCTGCCCGCTCTCCCCGAGGAGCAACGCGAGCATGGGCTATACTTGATTGATAAATAGATATCTACTTTGCATACGACGAGCTCAGTCCGAATGAGGTTACGACATCCTGTGGACCAGTAGGTGTGGTCCCCTTGTACGACGATTGTGCTCATGCCACATCCCAGCCGGTTTAGTTGGGGGAGCGGCGGCTGTTTTCAACGTTCCACGGGCGAACCTCGAACATCGTATGTTGCATTATCACCTAGATGGGGTCTTCAAGTACGTGAATTCGTATTCATTGTTAAAGAGCATCGCTGATGTCAACCCGGATGCAGTTCCCGTACGTGACGTTTTCATGATGATAACGCGCAACCTGACGTGCAATGTAAAAGGTCATTTTTACGTCTATCGCGTCTACTTTATCATTCATCCTGGTCGTGATCATCATCAGCAAATGACCTTCTAGAGAACACCCTTCGTCCGTCTCTGGAACGAGCGTTCTTGAGTGTCTCTGCCTGGTGGCCCATTCTGAGCTACTTCATGCGCATCTACAGACGGTCGAGGAGCCACGTTTGGAGACGTCGCGCGCAGCGGGCGTGTTTGAGATGTGTCCGGGTGATATTGGGTGGTTGAGTGGTGTGGAGGCTGATCGGTCAAGTCTGACGGATCCTCGGTCAGTGATGCCGAAGGTGGTGCTTCATATTCAGGGCTTGTCGGGGCGTAGATGAGGGGTCAAGAGAAGGATTTCTATCGGACAGCGGTCGTCTTGTATATCGTAGTTTTTGTAAGATATCAGTTGTCGTGAGTTTTGTTTTGCAAGTCACTTGTTCGAAGTTCACAAATCGATCACGTTCCGTCTTCGTTGATAGGCCGGGCTCTTTGACACGTACGCTTGTGGCATCCCTTTCATGCCCTCGACCGCGAATGCCGCGAGTCTACCTCTGCGAGCACAACTTCGGCTTGTTCAGCAAGGACAACATCTGGCCCACAGACACCACAAACGGATTTCTCATCTGGAGGTACCACGATTGAGACAATCACTCAGGTCGTCACCCCTACCGTGGCCGCCACGTCTTCCTCGCAAAATAGTTCCTCTCGCGAGTATCCTGTCTGTCTCGTGCACCATCTCTTTCTCGCTATTTACGCATTCCTTGGCCGAGTGAAACTTGTACTCACATGACTTGTCCTAATAGGTTCTGTAATAACACGAGTGCGGTTTCTGGGGTGTTCTACGTCGTTGTCGGCCTTGCTATCGCACTCACTATCATCCATCGCATCCGCCGACGTGCACAGAAGTTCGACAGAGATGTCGCCCAAGCAGCCGCTCCGTCCCATTCACCCTCTGAAGACGACTCACACAACAACACGGGTGATGCGGCGGTAGTGGCGGGTGTGTCGCAGTATGATCGACACACCGTAGGTGGTGCGACTTCTCTGGCGCCGAGGCGCCACATTTCCCCGCGATCCTCGTCTTGTGGACTAGTGGAGTCGAGTATGATCCCCCTTGGCAGCGGCTGGTGATTCTTTGGGCGGTTACGGTCTTTAGGCATCTTCTGATGTCACATCAGATTTTGATATGTTTGGGAGCCACTTGAATGTGTACTTAAATGGCAAATTGTTGCCATTTAAATACACATTGAATCCCTCTCTTGTCTTTTAAGTGCACATTGTAAGTCTCTCCTGAACATCTTAGAATCTGATGTGCGCATAACTTTCGTAATAATAGTATCAGGTGGCGTGTCCTCCATCAAACTCATGGCTGCTCTTGGAGCGCCTCTCGCATTTGAAAACCAGCATCGACCAGCTCAGAGCATCATACTGTTCTACGTTTTTGCACAAGGGGTGCATCATGCCTGCTAGTTGGCAGACACATCGTCTCCCCAAGAAACTCTCCGATTCTAAGCAAGACGACATACCCTTATCTGAATTGCGCGCGAGCCCTCCACTCCAAGATCAAGTTGACAACGGTAGGCAAATTTGTTTTGCGATCCTGTGTCCGGAACTGAAGAGACCTTGCTTAGGTGGTGGCCAGCGACCGGTCTCTACTCGCTGGCGTTCGTTGTGCTACTCCCTACATGCCTTTCTGATCGTCATCCATCTCATCCTCCTTGGAGTCGCTGCATCCCACCATGCAGAGCGTCGAGTGGTTATTGTTTATGACATTGATGTATTAGCCACTGGATTAAGTATTGGGTTGCAGGCATTCTACATCGTGAGTCTTCTGGTGGATGAAACCTCGGCGCGTTTTGAAACAAGCTGATTGGGGGGCTTCTAGCTTTACACAACACTATTGGTCTTCGTCACACAAAAATTAATTCTATCATCTATCTTTTCCCACCCAAAGAAGCTCACACAAATTCACGATATATGTGGCGCTTGGGCCGGCTTAGGCGCTGCGCTGAGCGCTCTCTGGCAGCAAACCAAAGTCGCTTCGTCGGCCCTCTCAATTGTCCTTGTGACGGTGTACTTTGCTTGTGTCGCAGTCCTTCATGTGACCTCATCAATTCTAATACAGCTTCAGCTATTCAACGACACCATGACAAGCGTGGTTCCAGCATTAGGGACCTGGCCCAATGCGTCTGTTAGCCTCACATCGCTGGACTGGGAGACAGTGACCGCGCCTATCCCATTCTTACAAGACATGTATGGTAATACGACCGATGGGTTGGCTAACAATACTCTGTATGATATTCCGCTATCAGGGTTTATCAATGCCACGGTCCCTGCAACCACTGTGAATGCGAACTGTGGTCTACTTACAAACCTTTCAATCGCTGGCCCGAATGCCAGTGCCTCGGCCGCCGCCATACAGAATGGCATCACATGGAATGTCACTGCCTCAATGCCGGCTCTGGGTCCTGTCACCATCTTGATCTGGTTTCCGCCGTGTAAGTTACTTCCTTGAGATGCCTATGTCCGAGATTAAAGGACAGAAACAGTTCTCAGTGAAGTCTGGTTCTCCCCTGACGTCCAAGTTAGCTTGCTATCCATCGCACTATATTGAACTGACAGTCCTTCAGTGCTTTCAGCCAATCTGTTCGACTCTGATTCTTTATCTTGTCACAGCAGAGATGGAAGTCGATGATTCCCTTGATGGTGTCAACCACGTCTACATTAATGGGACATATTCTCCTGCTGGTAAGTAGTTATAATGTTGGATCCCAACGACTAGAATTTATAGGGATTCAGGTGGTATTACCCAGAACTTTTCGACACCTATATACCTAATCGCATGTTCTTTGAATTCAACGAACCACACGGTTACTCTTAATTCTTCTGGAATTCAGCTCAACTCTGGTGTGCAACCAACAGATGCGGTGTGGTCAGCTTTCTCCCTCTCCGGTGACCCGAACCTCACTTCCGGTGTACGTTTATGCTTTTAAAGACAGGAATAGTTGTTAAACGATTAAATGTGGACAGATATCCTCGGCGATGGCGTCTGCTAATTCGCTTGCAGGGTCTCCCGGTTATTGTCAACCTCTCATGTCATTGTCATCACCAACGCCATGGACAAGTATCACAGCATTCAATGCGTATGTCGTTTCATACTGGTACACCCACCATGCCAACAGCCGCCCTAGATATATCGGCTCACTTTTAGGAATGGGCGCATCCTCCTGTAATGGAGTGTCCCTGCCAGCGCGATATACTAGCACCCCGCCCTTGTTAACGAAGTACCAAGTTGAGAGTGCTGTCTCACAAACTGCTGCTGAGTTCATATGGCTAGGTAGCATTAAAAAACTTTGAAGCTATACACTGTCTGACCAAACTTGTGCAGCTGGTGAACTGGGCTCAGCTGGGGGAGGCTTTGACCGGCAAACAGGAGAAGTTGTGATCTTGCCACCGACACTACAATGGAGACTAAATGTAGGCCAGAATGATGATGATGCAGTCTTTAGCATGAAACTAATGTGATAATTTACTTGCTCTGCAGATCAATGCTTTGCCAGTGAGTTTGGGGCGTTTCGAGGGTTCGCATCTCATGTTTATAGGTTATCTTTGCCCTTTGTGCGTCTATCATCATCTTTATTCCAGTATTCTGCGTCTTGTGGGGACACAACCCAGCCGCTGTGTCTAGTGCAGGGGTATTGGAAATGATGTGGTTTGGGTCACGCTCACAGGTGCTCCGAAAGCACCTCCGCGACGTACAAACCCCATGTCTGGATAGCTTACGTGCTGCTTCGATGTTCGAGACTGTCTTCTGGACGCTTTCTCCGAATAAATATGAAGGAAGCAGCGGCCTCTATGGATCTGTTCCACTACACAATTTAGAAACACATGCAAGCGGTTCTAGATCCCTGGGATTTTCAGGATCTGGTGCGTGCACTTATAAAGATGAATCAAATGTCGTCTGATATCGCTTTAAAAGAGACAGAAACTCCCTGCTCGAGTGATATTTCTCGAGATAACGTTGTGCATAGATCGAACACCTTTAGAAGTCATCGTTGGTGCTATGCACTGCACATAGTTCTTGTGGCTCTGCATGTCGCTCTTCTTGCGCTCCTTGTACACCATCCAGAGCAATCTGTCGTCATTCCTTCCGAAACTAGCACGTTGACAGTCGGTCTGAGTGCTTTCCTTCAAGGATTTTATACGGTATGTCAACTCGCCCTTCGGAGAGCTTCAATAATGACATCATTGTGATAGCTCTACACCGCGGTCCTGGTTCTTCTCATGCAGCGGCTTGCATTAGCCATGATCGTCAGCGGGCGACAAAAACTGACCACTGTACACGATGTATCTGGAGCATGGACCGGCATCGGGGCGGCAATCTACATGCTCTGGCGACAGCGTAAAGCATCCTCATCAACATGGGCAGTAGTTGGTGTGGGGGCCTATCTCACCTTGATGCTCATCCTACACATCACCTCGTCGTCCATAATGCAGTGGCAAGCATTCAACAGCACGCTCACTGGAGTTATCCAAACGAATTTGGCCCTGCCCGACGGTGCTGTGAATATCAGCCAACTGTCAGCGCCAGATATTTTTCCAATTGTGCAGTCAATCGGCCAAGATTCAACTCTGACTACTCACGGATTATGGAACGCCACGTTATATGATGTAGTTCAAAACCCGGGCAACATTTCCTTTGCGTTTGCGACTGTAAATGCAACAACGCTTACCGCACAGTGTAGCCTAGTTCCAAACCTCACATTGTCAAATCAAACCTCCAGTGGGGAGTACCAGATCAGCTTTCAGAATGGGACCAATAGTGGCACCTTCCTTGAGGAACCTGCAATATGTGAGCAGTGATATAGCTTTTTTATCTCTTTTGTTGACATCATGGTAGGGAAAGACGTCATTCACGCAATCCCACCAAGCACCCAGGTCCAGGTCAGCATCACCTCACTCACTAGCTGTCGAACTAATGTGTAAAAGTGCATGGGGTGTCCTCAAACTCTTTTCTACATGCTCACGACAATCGTAAATGTGGATGAATCTGTCGATGAGTCTGTTTCTCTTGGGCTTAATTGGACTTATACACCGCCAGGTAAGGTTGAACATATTTTTATTGCCAATTACATGTAACACACGCTAACCATGCGCACAAGGGGGAGATCCTCAAAACTCGACCTCCGTGACCTACATCGCTGCTTGTTCAATCAACGCACAAACAGTACCAGCGGTATTGGATACACAGCTTGGTGTACTCGAAATGGCTCCTGATCAAACTACTGTTGGGCCCGTCACTTCGTCTTGGTCCGTGTGGACACCAGGGAAGGCAACGAATCTCAGCGTGGGGGTATATTTTCAGGTATCCTACATTAGATGCAAGCTCATCCCTAGGTGTTGCGATATTTCATCAGATTGCGACCATGCTGCGGCTATCTCCAACTATCAGTTATCAAGTGAATTCTGTCCTTTTTTATACAAACGTGGATATGTGGGTGCTTGGCATGACGTGTTCACAAGGAAAATGCGTGATAGTTATTTCACAGGTACATCATGTCTTTGCTTGGGTTGAACTTGTCATATGCAATTGCGACCGGTGGATCTCAGTCAAGCGCCGACCCGACTGTGGCCCTTAGCCCATGGCAGTTAGAAAATGCGATCGCGCAGACTGCCGCCAAGTTCCTATGGATTGGTATGTCCTGACGTCTGTCCGTTCAACAATCGCGCTCATGTCTCTGCAAGCTGGTCAGGTCGGAGATATTGGAGGTGGATTCCAACGTTCCGTTGGTGAGAGCCAGGCAATGAGTAATGTAGTTCAATTCCGCCTTCATGTAAGTGAAGCTCTCGCTTGTGATCACTTGCTCTTTCATGCGCTCATTCGTATCCTCGATTTATGCCTGTATGCAGCTCAACACAGTACCGGTATGTCATGTTCTTTCAATTCCTGTTTGTAATCTCTAATCTCATCCACAACCGTGACGGTAAACGACGGAAAGGTCATCGTGGCGTCCATTGCGGCCTTTTTTGCCCTCGTCCTAGCAATGCTTATCATTGGCAAACCCTCTGGAAAACGAGTCGGGTTGGTTTCCGGGACGAGCGTTCTCGAGTGTCTCTGGTTCGAGGCCCATTCCGAATCTATCCATGCTCATATGGAGACGATCAATGGACCTAATCTGGACAGATTGAGAGCAGTGGGCATGTTTGATGTCTGTCTTGGCGACATTGGGCGGTCGCCTTACCCGGAAACGGAACAACCGATCCTCGAGTCACATTTGGCGGTTAGGTTGCCTGGAAACGGAGTAACCGAATCTTGCGTCGGCAGATGCAATGATTCTCGCATCACTGCAGTCTCAAAGCCGTCGAGACGGTTGTGAGAGGGGGTTTTGGTGCGGGTGTATCCCTGACAAGGAAGATATTTATCACCAGCGTCCAGCTGCTTTATTTCTTGTACATATTCAAAGATCGTGTTGTAATATACTGCGTAGTCATTTCCCATGAGGTTGAAGTTTGTCCAATTAGTATCAGCTGAGGCTAGCCTCATACGCTATATTTCACACTGTCCTTGTAAGCCACTACGAATGGCTGTAAGGCAAGTCCAAGGTCAGGAAGTAACCAAACATTTAAGGCATTGCAATTTACCGACATTCTTCGCCGAGTGTTATTGCCCTTTGCACCTCCATAGAAATGGAATTATGAAATCTTGACAGTCTGCGGGAGGAAGGCGAGTAACCAGTTGCAAACCAGACACTCACCTCACCCATGTAACTGCCGCAGTAAAACACCCCAAGGTAGGCCGTATCTATTCCAACACTAGCTATTGTAAACATATTCTACGTACCTTCATGTGACTCGCGTTTGAGGCAAGAGAGCCAGATGTTATCGACAGATAATCGAGTCATCCAATGTATCCAATTGCACATCGACTTGTAGTGGGAGAGAAGGTAATTTGTCAGTTCTTTCGAAGACTGGCCCGCCATTTGTAACGTTGGTCTACATTCGGAGATCAACTGCGCCAAGACTGTAAAGTTCCACGACAAGGTTGACGCATGATAATTAATCCTTGGACAGTGTACCTATCCAAGAATCTGGTTTACGTCTTGGACCCTCAAAAAACTCATGCAATACTGTTCGATTGGTCCTGGAACATATTCAGTGCCCATTCCAATTCCAAAAACCCACGGGTTGACACCAGCATTGATACCTGCACGCGCTTGTATAGCGACAGAATACCAACACTGGATGGACGTGCGGAGTGGCGACTTGTATAGTGTTTGCATTCAGCGTGTCCAACTTGACAATGACAAGGCTCGCGCACCGGTTGAGTCAGGGTGAGATGCCGCAAAACCAAACACATACAATCTCTATGCGTAGTGGAGCACGAATGTGAGTTTGAGTCTCTGATCACTGGATAACCCACTCGAACCTGCCAATGCTCTCCCCGAACTGACCATCCATGACAAGCGTCGCGTGTAATGGGAGAAGGTATACCTGACAGAGAGGTGTTGAGCTTGCATACGACGAGCTCAGTCCAGGAGAGGTCATTCATAAGTCGCTCTTGCTAGTTCAGAGGTTCGTCACGTCCAGTCCTTGTCACTAGGACGAGCTCTTCCGAAGAAGCCAGCAGTGGCCACTACTACTCCTTTCATGTCTCCATCCCAGCCTACCTCTGGGACCTGAATTTCGGCTAGTTTCGCAGCAACAACATCTAGTCAGTCCGCTCTCTCAACGTCAGCAGCCCTGGGCACAGTCGAGACATTCGCACTGGTCGTCACTCCTACCGTGATGGCGACGTCTTCCTCGCAAATAGTCCCTCTTCAAACTCGCGAGTACCCTGTCTGCTTTGGCATGTCTCTTTCTCTCGGTTCTTTTCGCTGCTTATGTGCTCCTTAGCCTTTCAACACATGTCCAGAGTGAGGCCTCACTTACTTGACTTGCCTTAATAGGTTCTTTAATAATACAGGCGTGGTTGCTGGGGTTTCCCTCGTCGTTGGCTTGTCGTTGCACTCATCAATTGCATCTGCTGGGGTTGTTCCCTGAAGTTCGACAGTAACATCGTTCAAGCAGCCGCAGAGACCGCCGTTTTGTCTCGTTTACCCTTCGAGTATTCTTCGTACAACAACACACGTGGTGGCGGTGGTGAAGGGGGCGGGTACGGCTGTTCGGGAGATAGGCAGCTTCATCGTATTCCTGCCGATATGTAAGTGTTAGTGTACTAAATTTTCACCGTGTTTTATTGTCATTCTCAGTTGAAAATATCATTCAAGCGATTCCACCGATGCCCGGGGTAAATATAATGTCACTCATGCTCAGTTTGTCCACCTGACACGCCCAAAGTGTCCAGCTTGCCCTCAAACCCATTTTTACCTGCTCACAACCGCCATCGATCTGGACGGATCAGTCGATGACCGCGTGGTTGTCGACTTGAATTGGACCTTTCCGGGTTCTGTCGACATATTCGGTATAGCTATTCGAGCTTTCGTCGAAGGACTCTGCCTGACTGACGTTATGCAGCAAGAGTTGCTCTCTCATTGAACGTACCGGCCTACATTGTGGCATGTTCGCTCAGCCCGCAGACGGACTTGATTTACCCGGAGGACGTCAATCAAACATCAGATCAAGCGCCCTCCGCAAGTACGGCTTGGTCGGTATGGTCGCTTGAAGATGCGACAAATCTTGTCGTTGGGGTATGTCTCTAGTGTGTTTCTCTGTTTCTCTGAACTTATCTCGGCTGCAGATGACTACCGCCCTCTCAACAGCCACACTGTTCTCCCCCAAATTCACAAGACATGGGCAGGTGAGTGTTCTGTGGGACATATCAGCTGAGGATATGAATTGAGTGAATCGCGCAGCTATCTCATCTCCTTACTGAGTACTCGGTATGAATGTGGCGTTTGCAAATGAGACATCGGTTTCTCTGTCGGACACCAACCAATCTGTGAAACTCAGTCCATGGCAGTTGGAAAACGCGATCGCTTAGACTGCAGCGTCGTTCCTATGGGCCTGTAAGCGCTGTTTCCTTATATGATGATTGTGCTCATACCACATGCCAGCCGGTCTAGTTGGGGAGAGCGGCGGCAGTTTTCAGCGTTCCATGGGTGAGACTCAAGGGTACATCACCTGGATGGCGTCTTCAAGTGCATGGATTCTTTACTCGTTGTAGCGTCACTAATGTTAATCCGGATGCAGCTGAATCCAGTTCCCGTACGTGACGCTTATTGCCATCCGACGATACTGTGTAATCTGACATGTGATGAAAAGGATCATTCACGCATTTATCGTGTCCAGATTATCATTCGCCTTGGTCATGTTCAGCATCAGCAGAGGACCCTTCAGAGAACACCCCTCGTCCGTCTCTAGAACGAGCGTTCTCGAATGTCTCTGGCTGGAGGCCCATTCTGAACTCGCATTTACAGACGGTCGAGTGGCCACGTTTGGAGACGTTGCGCGTGGCGGGCATATTTGAAATGTGTCTGGGTGATATTGGGTGGCTGAATGACATGGAGGCAGATCGGTCGAGTGACGGATCCTCGGTGGGTGATGTCGAAGGTGGTGCTTCGCGTTCGGGGCATGTCAGGATGTAGATGAAGGCGTTCTTGGCGGGAACTTTTGCCAAGAGATGCAGGATATTTGTCGGACAGCGTATTTTTGGGAATACCAGTCAAGCTTCACGCGTTATGTTCAGTCACAGTCTTCGCCGCGTTGCCATGCTGAGTTCCTCGACAACCCCTGCTAGTGGCCACCCAACACAGGCCTTTAGCGATCCCCAACCCCTGGCGGTAGCGCCATCATGAGTGTCTGCGTGACACATAAACCACGCAGCAAACCCATGCAGTGAACGTGCGGTCGCAGTTTGACTCGGTGGCACCCACCCGACAAAGTTACAGCCGGGCTATCCGATGTCAACTCCTCAGCGCCAAGGCTCCTAGTCTGTGACGCGCTGGCCTCATAGACGGGTCACCAATCCAGGGAAGAACTTACAATGCTGTGCCCTACGGGCGTTTGTTCTGATGCCATATAGCTTTCGTAATGACAGTATTAAATGGCGTGTCACCCTCATGGCGCTAGTGGCCGCTCTTAAAGCCCTCTAGCACTTACCTCGATCATCTCTGAGTATCGATCTGTCCTACGTTTTTGCACAAGGGGCGTATCCATGCCTGCTAGTCAGCAGAGACTCCGTCTCCCCAAGAGACTCTCCGGTTCTCAGCAAGATGTCATAGCCTTGTCTCAGTTGGGCGCGAGTCCTCCACCGCAAGATCAGGTTGACAACGGTAGGCGACTTTGTGATCCCGTATCCGAGGCTGAGGATAGCTTGCTCAGATGGTGGCCGGCAACCACTCTCTGCTCACTGGCGCTCGTTGTGCTACTTCTTACATGCCCTCCTGGTCGTCATCCATCTCATACTCCTTGGGATCGCTGCATCCCACCATCCAGAGCGTCGAGTGGTTGTCCTTAATGACGTTGACGTATTCGCTGCTGGATTAAGTGGTGGATTGCAAGCATTCTATATTGTAAGTCTCCCCATGGACGAACCCTTTCTAGGCGGTTTCAAACAAAACTAATTGTGGCGCTTTTAGCTTTACACAGCCTTATTGGTCTTCGTCACACAAAGATTAATGCTATCTTCTATCTTTTCCCGCCCAAACAAGCTCACCCAGATTCACGACATATGCGGCGCTTGGGCCGGCTTGGGTGCTGCGCTGAGCGCTCTCTGGCAGCAAACCAAAGTCCCTTCGTCAGTCTTGTCGATTGCCCTTGTGGCGGTGTACTTTGCTTGTATCTCTCTGCTTCATGTGACCTCGTCGATTCTAATACAGCTTCAACTATTCAATGACACTACGACAAACATGGTTGCGGCATTGGGGACCTGGCCTAATGCGTCCATTAACCTCACTTCGCTGGACTGGGCGACGGTGACTGCGCCCGTTCCATTCTTACAAGACATGTATGGTAATACGACCGACGGGTTGGCCAACAATACTCTGTATGATATTCCGCAATCAGAGTTTATTAATGCTACAGTCTATGCAACCACCGTGAATGCACAGTGCGGTCTACTCACAAACCTTTCAATTGCGGGCCCGAATGCCAGTGCTTCGACTGCTGCCGTGCAGAATGGCATCGCATGGGATGTCACCGCCTCAATGACAGCTCTCGGCCCTGTCACCGTCTTGATCTGGTTTCCACCGTGTATGTCACTTCCTCAAGATGGCTATGTCCGAGATTAAAGGACAGAAACAGTTCTCGGCGAAGTCTGGCTCTCTGCTGGCGCCATGGTCAGCTTGCCATTCATCGTATTACAATGAACTAATAGCCCTTCAGTGTTTTGAACCAGAACCAATATGTTCGACTTTGATTCTTTATCTTGTCACGGCAGAAATGGAAGTCGATGATTCCCTCGGTGGTGTCAATCACGTCTACATTAATGGGACATATTCTCCTCCTGGTACGTGATTATGAAGTTGAACACCAATAGCTAGAATTTACTGGTACTCAGGCGGTACCACCGAGATATTCTCGACGCCTATATATTTAATAGCATGCTCTTTGAATTCGACAAACCATACAGTTTCTCTTAATTCCTCTGGCGTTCAGCTCGACTCTGGTGTGCGACCGATGGATGTGGCATGGTCAGCTTTTTCACCTGCCGGTGACCCGAACCTCACTTCTGTGGTACGTTTGTGGTTTTTAAAGATGGGAATAGCTGTGAAATGACTAAATATGGGTAGATCTCTTCGGCAATAGTAACTGCTGATTCGATTTTAGGCTCTCCTAATTATTGTCAACCTATTTTGTCTCCGATTTCGTCAACACCATGGACAAGTATCCCGGCGTTCAATGCGTACATCGTTCATACCACTACATCGACTGTGCTGACAGCCGTCTAGATATATTGGCTCGCTTTTAGGGATGGGCACATACCCCTGTGATAGTGGAGCGTCTCTACCGGCACAGTATACTAGTACTCCACCCTTGTTGACAAAGTACCAAGTCGAGAGCGTTGTTGCGCAAACTGCCGCTCAGTTCCTATGGTTAGGTAGTGCTGGAAAACTCTTGAGCCTATACCATGTCTAACCGGAGTCATACAGCCGGCGAGATGGGCTCAGCTGGAGGAGGCTTTGACCGACAAACAGTAGAAGCTGCGATCCTCCCGTTGATATCACAATGGAGACTAAATGTAAGTTAAATCGGTTTGGATGCGGTCGTTGGCATGGAACTTAATCTTGGCTCCGCAGATCAACACTTTGCCAGTGAGTTCGGGATGTTTCGGGAGTTCGCATCTCATGTTCATAGGTCATCTTTGCCCTCTGTGCGTCTGTCATCCTCTTTGTTCTGGTAGTCTGCGCCTTGTGGAGACACAAACCGGGAGCTGTGTCCAGCGCCGGGGTATTGGAAATGATGTGGTTTGGGTCACGCTCACGGGTGCTCCGAAGGCACCTGAGCGATGTACAAACCCCATCTCTGGACAGCTTACGTGCTGCTTCGATGTTCGAGACAGTCTTCTGGACGCTTTCTCCGAATAAATATGACGGAAGTAGTGGCCCCTACGCACCTGTTTCGCGGCACGATTTAGAACCCCACACAAGCAGTTCCAGATCCATGGACCTTTCAGTATCCGGTATGTACGCTGATAAAGATGAATTAAATGTTGTCTCACACTGTGTTGTTTTAAAAGAGACAGAAATTCCTAGTTTGAGCGATGTGCCTCGAGATAGCGCGGCCTTGCACAGATCGAACACCTCTCGAAATCATCATTGGTGCTATGCACTACATATTGTACTCGTAGCTCTGCATGTTGCTCTTCTTGCGCTCCTCATGCACCATCCAGAGCAATCTGTTGTCATTCCTTCCGAAACTAGCACATTGACAGTCGGTCTCAGCGCTTTCCTCCAAGGATTTTATACGGTATGTCAATTAGCCCTTCAGAGAACTTCGATAATGACATCATTGTGATAGCTCTACACCGCAGTCCTGGTTCTTCTCATGCAGCGGCTTGCCTTGGCCAAGATCGTCAGTGGGCGGCAAAAACTAACTACCATACATGACGTATCTGGAGCGTGGACTGGGATTGGGGCAGCAATCAATATTCTATGGCAACAACGTAGAGCGTCTTCATCGATATGGGAAGTACTTGGTGCCGGAACATATCTCGCCTTGATGCTCATCCTACACATCACTTCGTCGTCCGTGATGCAGTGGCAAGAATTCAACAGCACACTCACTGGCGTTGTCCAGACGAACTTGGCTATGCCTGATAGTGCTGTGAATTTCAGTCAATTTCAATCGTGGGAGATTTTTCCAGTTGTGGAGTCAATCACCCCAGGTTCAACGTCAACTCTAACCACTCAAGGGCTATTGAACACCACGCTATATGATGTGGTTCAAAACCCGGGCGATACTACCTTTACATCTGCTACTGTAAATGCGACAACGATTACTGCGCAATGTGGCCTGGTTCCCAACCTCACACTCTCAGAAGAAAACACCAATGGGGAATACCAGATCACCTTTCAGAATGGGACCAATAACGGTGGCTTCCTCGAGCCCCCAGAATGTGAGCAATGATATACTATCACCTTGTCTCTTTCACCAACCTTGTCGTAGGGAAAGACATCGTTAACGAGATCCTGCCAAATATCCAGGTCAACCTCATCATATTTAGTGTTTGTCCAACTGATATGTCCAAAGTGCACAGCGTGTCCTCAAACTATATTCTACATGGTAACAACCAGAATAGATGTAGACGGATCCGTTGACGAAACTGTTGTTGTCGGACTTAATTGGACCTATACGCCCCCAGGTAACTTTGGTCATATTTTTATTGCCAATGCTACAGGGCTGAGCATGCATACAAGGTGGAAACCCTCAAACCTCAACCACCGCAACCTACATTGCTGCTTGTTCAGTCAACGCACAAACGGCACCAGCGGTACTAAACATACAGCTTGAAGAACTCGAAACGGTTCCCAATCAAACTACGGTCCGGCCCCTTACCTCATCTTGGTCCATGTGGTCGCCAGAGATCGCAACGAATCTTAGCGTCGGGGTATATTTTCAAGTATCCCACATTAGATGCAAGCTCATTCCTAGGTGTTACGACGTTTTATCATGTCACACAGATTGCAACCGCGCTCTGGGGATCCATATCCACCACGTATTCAGTTAATGATGTCAGTGCCTACACAAACGTTGATATGTAAGTCTTTGGTGTGACGTGTTCATAAAGAAAATGAATGATAGTCATTCCATAGGTACATCATGTCTCTGCTGGGATTGAACTTGTCGTATGCGATTGCAGCTGGTGCAAACCAGTCAAGCGCCAACCCTACTGTGACCCTTAGCCCATGGCAGCTGGAAAATGCGATTGCCCAGACTGTGGCCAAGTTCCTATGGGTTGGTACGTTCTGGCCTGTGTTTGTGTGACAATCGCACTCATGTCCCCTTAAGCTGGTCAGGTCGGAGAGAACGGGGGTGGATTCCAGCGTTCCGTTGGTCAGAGTCAAGCAACGAGTAATATAGTTCAATTCCGCCTTCATGTACGTGAATTCTCGTTTGTGATCGTTTACTCCTTCATGCGCTCATTCGTATCGACCTGGACCTGCATGCAGCTTAACACGGTACCGGTATGTCCCGTTCTTTTTCCTGTTCATCACTTTTAGTCTCACGCACGACCGTGATGGTAACCGATGGAAAGGTCCTCGTGGCGTCTATAGCGACCTTTTTATCCCTTGTCTTAGCAATGGTCATTATCGGCAAACCCTCTGGAAAACGAGGCGCATTGGTTTCTGGGACGAGCGTTCTCGAGTGTCTCTGGCTCGAGGCCCATTCCGAATCGATCCATGCCCGTATGAAGACGGTCAAGGACCCTCATCTGGATAGATTGAGAGCGGCCGGCATGTTCGATGTTTGTCTTGGCGACATTGGGCGGTCAAGTTACCCGGAAATGCAGAAACCGATTCTTGACTCGGCGGATGAATGATGCTCACATGACCACCATCCCGAAGTCGCCGAAATGGTTGAGAGAGAGAAAGTTCTTCATGCGGATGTTGCTATTTATCACCACCATCTGGTCGTATCGTTTGTACATGTTCGAATATCGTGTTATGATATACTTAGCGGTCGTTCGTCATGGACTTGTTCAATCGGTAGTCGTAATCTGAGGCTGGCTTTATACGCTAGAATCCACTATCTTGTTTCCATCATCCCTGCAAAGCCTCAGACCGCTACGAACGGGTATAATGCAAATACAAGGTCAGGAAGCACCAAACATCTGAGGCACTGCAATTTGCTGAGTACTCCATCGAGTGTTATGTCAATAGGGGAGACGCGAGCAGTCCTAGCCAGCGCTTAACCTTCATAAGCCAATAGTGTGTGTTTCGCATTCGTTCCACTTGCCACTGAGAATCGGCTCGATATTACAACCTCAGCTGCGCTCCGTTACAGGTAGTATACTTCTCGTGCTCGCATATGTTATTATCGTCCTCCTCCTCGCCCTCTCCCTTGAATCATTCATCCATCAACGTTGTGTGAACGGCTTGCTCCGCTTCTGGGTAACATGACCGCCCAACATCTCCCAGACAAATATCAAACATGCCTACAGATCTCAAGCTATCCAGATGAGGCGCCTCGATGGTCTCCAGACGGGAATGGAACGATTCGGAATGCGCCACAAGCCAGAGACACTCGAGAATGCTAGTTCCAGAGACCAGCGCGGCATGTTCTTTTGGGGGCCTTTTACCAATGATGATGATTGCTACAACGAGGGAGATGAGAGATGCGATGGATGCCGAGATGACCTTTACTTAAATGAAACCGTCATCCATCCATCATGGCGTCGTAGTGAAACAGAAAGCCATTATGTGAGGAGAACACTGCGACTTACGGGTATTGTGTTGATCTATATGATGTCTATGAGCAACGAAACCGACGAAGATAACAAGCCGGGATCTACGTACACTGAGACACCATTCCACCGTAAAGGTCGTCGCCAGACTCTCGACCACTGCACATTGGAATCCACCCCCACTTTCCCCGAGCAAGCCAGCTGGTATGAAAAATGAGTTCAATTACTACACAATTAAACGGGAATCGTACATACCAACCCATATAAACATTGCCGCAGTCTGCGCGATCGCGTTTTCCAACTGCCATGGTTCGAGCGCCACAGCCGGGTTGGCGCTCGACTGAGAGGCGGAGGATATGTTTGCTGATGCCAAGTTGAGCCCAAGGACGGCCATCATGTAACTGTGCAGTTCCCATCGATCAATATTCTTCATCAACGGGTTGCATAGAGCACTCACCTGTCCATGTCTGTAAAGCTGGCGGAGGTATTTCCTTGGAAAAACATAGTCATGGGGAGTGAGTTAGAAATAGCTGTCCAAAAGGCTGTCGCCATCTGTATGAAACATGGTGTCACGTCTGTGAATACGCTTTCCTCGAGTACATGGCGCGTGAAACACACCCCGATGCTCAGATTTGTTGCGTCCCCCGGCGACCACGTTGACCAAGACGTGTTTCCGGCCGGAGTGGACGTAGATACAAATTCGCTTGAGGTCGACTGTGCACTGACTGAACATGCGGCGACATAGGCCAATGTGGTCGAAATCTGAGGGTTTGTACTCCCTGTACAAGGCTGATCATGGGCATCTGCAGCGAAACCCGAATAACATGCCTGATCGTGTATACGTCCAGTTCACTTCCACGACAACAGGGTACTGAACTGACTCGTCCACGTTGATGCCAGCCAGTTATGATCAGGTAGAACAGAGTTTGAGGACAGTCTGCGCACTTTGAGTACATTAGTCGGAGGTTCTCTGAGCCGACTGAGAGCGACTTTACCTCGGTGCCAATAGGGTAGTTCAAAGTAGAAAACAGCTGTCGTTTTGAGGCCGTTTTGAGCTTCGTTTTGAGCTCGTTTTGAGTCAAAACGGTTCTGACCGCTTTGTGATTTGTTTTCGGCAATGGTCACGACTGAGTTTGAATTTGCGATACACCGCCGGGGGCAGCCTTGCGCACACGACAACCACAACTGCTCGATCGTCATCCGCTCATTGACCTGGCTTGCCACCAGTAACTCGTCTGCATCCAGATTGGACTCTGATGAGCTACTTGAGTCAGAGCTTGAATTAGAGCTTGATGATGTGGGAGCAGCTGCCAGGCTATAAGATTCTGTGATGATGGCACTGAGATATGCCTCTGATAGCATCTCTGTAAGCTGTTGACATTGAGGTTGGATTAAAGAAATGCGACAGTTATCATTCACTTGATGATCGCGATGAAATTCAAACTCCGACAGCGTGCCGCACCGGCAAGCCAAATCCGAAATCCGAAATGACTCAAAACGACCTCAAAACTGGGTATGTCAAAGTACAAAGTGGTTTTGGGTACAGCAAAACAATTTTCAAAACAGCACTCAAAACGGCCTCAAAACGACGGCCGTTTTCTACTTTGAAAGACCCTAATGCTTGGCGAGATCGCATAAACAACGTATTTCCCTATGCCGATATCGACAAATGGGGGGAGGATACCATATCATCACTTACATATTGGGGGCTCAAAAAAACTGCCACTGTTGGGCCCATTCTGAAAATTAATCTGGTACAGTCCCGGTTCGGAATATTGATCACTTGAGGACAGGGTGAGGTTGGAAACTGAGCCACATTATGCGCTGGATGTTGTCTCGTTGGTGACTGTTGCCGTATAACGGTATAATCGAGACTCCCATTTGGGTCTTGAATCACGTCAACGAGGGTGCTATTGTTAAACTCTACCTCTGGGACCTTGACTTTGGCTGGTTTCGCGACGGCATCTGGGCAGTCCTCTTCCTCAACAACAGCGGCCCTACTAACACCACAAACGATCTTTTCATCTGGAAGCACGATTGAGAGTTTGAGACGATCACGCAGGTCGTCACTCCTACCATAACTGCGACGTCTTCCTTGTAAAATAGTCCCTCTTCAGACTCGTGAGTACCCAGTCTCTCTTGGGCGTCGTTTCTTTCTCTTGGTCTTTTTTCGTTATTTATGCGCTCCTTGGCCCTTCACATGTCCAGGGTGAGACCTGCACTCACTTGACTTGTCCCAATAGGTTCTTTCATAACATAGGCGCAGTTGCTGGCGTGTTCTCTGTCGTTGACCTCGTTGTTATACACATTATTAATTGCATCCGCGTGGTATGGTGTAATCCGAGCCATTCGCTGACGTGCTTATTCGCTGCAAATGTCATCTACAACGTTAGTTGTTTGCGTTCTCTTTTTCGGTATGTGATGAATTGACCCTTCATAATGCTGAAGAATATATTTTTGAGCGCTGTATAGATAAAGTGAGTGCACGATAAATTCCAAATGACGCTAAAATAAGTTTCAGGAAGCCATCCAAGTGCTTGGCGCTAATATTGTTCCTGCAATAACGGCGTTTTGCAAAGCGATGGAGAAATCATTAATACTTAGGAACATGTTTCTGTGCACCGTGTGGATAAAGAAGCTTGATGAAGTCTACAACGGTGCTAAAACATGTTTCAGGAAGCCGTCGACGGTGCATAATATCTAGTTGAGTTGTTCCCGCCATGCTTGTCCATTTATGCCCGAAAACCTGCGTTGACCTCTCGAGAGCACGCCAGAACGAGGTACTTCCATGTCTGCTAGTCTGCTCCCGTGGCAGAAATATCGTATCCGCAAAAAGCTCCCCGGTTTTCGATCACGGCAAGAAGACGTATCCTTGTCTCCCTTAGGCATGCGGCCACCTATACAAGACCGAATTGTAAATGGTAAGGAACTCAGTTTATGATGTCATACGTGAAACTGAGTGACGCTTGCTCAGATGATGATCAGCCGCGCACCCATTGGCGCTTAGTGTTGTGCTACTCCTTACATGGGTTCCTGGTTGTTCTCCATCTCATCCTTCTTGGAGTCGCTGTATCTCATCACGCAGAGCGTCGAGTCATCATACAGCATGACACCGAGCTATTCATGACCGGATTGAGTGCCGGATTGCAGGCATTCTACACCGTAAGTCACCCATTAGATGAAACCTTTCTGAACGAATTGATTG
>JBBPMY010000154.1:0-28118 GCA_038090615.1 Phylloporus gajari | reverse complement strand
TATATATGATACTTTTATATATGAAACAGTAGACACAGAATACATATGAGTCAGATCACTTGTAACAGACTACTTCTATCAATCAGAAGTTGTTTCAACTGTTCTCTATCAATCTAGACTCTTATACATCAAGAGAAGCCTCTGCTAAGTACAGTAAGTCTCAACTGTATATACTTCCTTCATTATACTACACACACCAGTGGAACTAGCTTCAGTTTCATTATTTAAACCACCTCCTATTCCTTATACTTCTACAGAAGCTTTCAATGCTTCTGCTTCTGCACATTCTATTTATGGTGCACTCTCCTCTGAGAGATTGGGTAGCTCACAGCTACTACCAAATCTGTCAGACAGGAGAGGTACTCATGAAGGAATCAGTCCTTCAAGAGAAAGGAGACCTCGTGTGCCTGTCTACAAAAGACAGAGATTGGACTATTTAGATCTGGACCAAGAGATGTACTATGATGAGGAATCTAACAAGCACCTTTGCTACTACCTGGGAGATTCCTCCCCAGAGACCAATGAAAGAATAGTACTGAATCAAATTCATTGGATGATTGATAGTGGATGCACAGATCACATATCCCCATTTGTCAATGACTTTATTCATCTGGGAGAACAAATTTGTAATGCTAAAGTTACAACAAGAGAATCATTTCTGATGTACAGACCAGGAACCATACTTGTCACACAAACCAATGGAGTTATTTCTCCCTCAATAGTGACATTAAAAGATGTTTGGTTTGCACCACATTCTATCAGCTGCTTATTATCTGTACTAGTGTTAACAAACCATGACTTTCACTGTGAGATTTCCAATACAGGATCCAGTATTTGGAACAAAAGAGGATGTGAGGTGATTTGGACAACTGCCTCATCACCCACTAACAACCTTCACTAGTTTTAGTCATCACAGATTACTCCAGTGATAGGCTTTGTACCCTCTCTCTCAGATATTCAATCTCAACAATTGTAGCATGAATGTTTAGGCCATACTTCTCATAATACCTTACAACATGCTCATTCTGATCTTACCAGCATACCTCAATTAAATTGTTCTCCTAACACATCTCCTTATAAGGGATGTTCTATTGGGAAGATGCTGGATAGATCCTTTCTGAGTTCTACAGAGCAGGGTTCTCACCCACTTGAACTAGTTCATACTGATTTAGTTGGTCCAATACCAACTGAACTGAAATCACATGCAAAGTATATTCTCATGTTCATTGATGATCACACAGGTTATGCCTTAGTGTCCTTCTTGCAGGTCAAGTTAGATACTTTTTGGCACTTTTCTAATATGGTTTTATGGTCTGAAACCTTCATGGGGAATAAGTTAGTCTCCATCTGTTCAGACCAAGGGGGGGAATTCACATGTTGAGAGTTTCAATTGTTCCTCACTTCCAGAGGAATAGCTCATTAGACTTTTGTCCCTCATACTCTTCAGCAGAATGGAAGAGCTGAGAGATTCAATTGTATCATATTGGAAAAAGCAGAGGCTATGTGCTATCATGCCTGTCTGCCTAAATCATTCTGGCAGGATGTTGTGGAAACTGCAGTCCACATCTATAACAGACAACCCATGTGTCATCATGATTGGAAAACCCCTATAGGACTTTTCAAGGGAGATGGAAAGAAACCAGATGCTTCATACTTCCATGTCTTTGACTGTAAAGCCTATGTCTTTATTCCTCCTGAACAAAGGCCTGACAAATTGTCACCCAAGTCTGAGGAAATGACATTTATAGGATATGAGCCCAATATAAAAGGATGGCATTTTTGGTCAAATATCAAACACAGAGTTGTGGTCTCAACTAATGCCACTTTTGATAAAGAAAGATTTCCATGATGTTCCAAAAGTCAAGATGATGAATCTATCCCTATTCCAATGATGGATGATCCTTTATCTGATCAAGAATCAGACAAAGAGGAACTGCCCAGAGCAAGATCACTGGATTGATATGAGTACTTTCAGATACCAATAGGACCTGATGATGTACCTCCTCCTCCACCTCCTGATCCATATGATGGATATCATTGGTTCAATAACAGAAGTGACAATGGAGATGATCCAAACTAACTAAATGATCCACCTTCTAGAAGGAGTTCTCATCCTTCTCAAAGAGAATCACTCAAATAGGAGAGCTTTAGAGAAGATTTAGAATGAGAGTTCTCTTCTCCAGAACAGTCTCCCTCAGAACACTGCTTAACTCCCACTAGACCAGGGATCAAACACCAAGGACCTGAATCAGGTCATAGATCATCAATAGATGGTTTCCATCAACACAAAAGATACCTTGCATCAGATTCACCTCCTACTTCACCTACACCACCATCACCAGTGTGGAAAATTCCAGATTCCATATGAAGGAATTGGTATGCTCCCAGACAAAGGGAAGATGAATCTCTAGTGGAATTTTGAGCTAAACCTTGTCATTACCATCCAATGAGAGAAGAATGAACAAATGTTTGCAAACCTGTAGAACAGAGACAGGAACATAGATTGCAGAGAGTTCCTAGACTGAGATTTATCCTGATAATGTATATGGGGAAAGACATCCAGTTCAAATTGAAGCTGAAATAAGACAGGGACTAGATCTGATTCAAGAAGATCAGGAAGAGTAAACTCCTAGAGTGGAACCAAGAGATGTTCCAGAAAAAGAGGATGATGATATGGAGAACCTATACAGTAATGTTTGGTTCAGATCTCATCTCTCACATGCCATTCAATCATTAGAACAAATTGTTCCTAAACAATACCGAGATGTAGCAAAACTATCTTGAGATGAACAAAAAGAATGGAACAATGCGATGAAGAACAAAATCTCCTCTTTTAGAGAGAGACAAGTTTGGGAATTGGTTGATTTACCAAAAGGATGCAAACTCATAAAAGGTAGATGAGTTTTTGCAATTTGTCCAGGAAATCATATAAAGGCACAATTCATTATGAAATGATTTATGCAAGTCTTTGGGATAGACTATGAAGAAACCTTCTTGCCAGTAGCACAGTTTGAAACCATTCAACTTCTTTTCACTCTGGCAGCCCTCAATGATTGGAAAATGGAAGCTTTAGATGTCAAAACTGCTTTTCTCTTTGGAGAACTTGATAAAGAAATTTATATGACACAACCCAAAGGATTCATAGTGAAGGGTCAGGAGTTAAAGGTCTGTCAGTTAAAAAAAGCCATGTATGGCTTGAAGCAAGCTGCTCTTCAATGGAACAAGCAGCTCAACCAATCTCTGGTTGAACTTGGGTTCAAACATTGTGTTTTGGACTCAGGAATTTATTTCAAATTCATTGGCAAGGATATTGTCATCATTATCATTTATGTTGATGATGCACTTTTCTTGGGCAGTAATTGACCACAGGTTCTTTCTCACAAAAAAAAGTTCATGAAACAATGGGAATCCCCAGGCTCCAATCCATCCTTGTACTGGAGGGAATGAGGGCATTTGCATTTATTTGTACATTTCAAACTCAGCATACTTTCTCATTTAAACCTTCAATCCCTTCAGCAGTGGCTGGCACAACAGTTTCACAAGGTTCATGTTCTGATGCTTGGCATTGTCACAAAAGTAGGCAAATACATGATATATCTGCTTAGGTTATTGGTCAGCAATGGATAACTCCAAAAAAGTCAAGATTCTCCTAAATATGATGGGACAATTGTAAATATTATTTCTATTCAGTCTTGTCACTTGTGTAGACTACAGGGACAACCAGATTGTGCTGAGCCTAATATTATGGATTGATAACACTATCAAAATTGTCACAAAATATTCAGAGATTAGCCATAGCATTTGTGCTTGACATTGCTTGTGGTTGTGTGTGATTGACTCCTCTAGATCATGATTAGGGTGATTATGGTGGTTGCTATGCCTTGAAATATTTGGTGGGTGACTTGAGATGTGCATGGGATGTGTTGGATCACTCAGGTCTGTCATGTGTGCTGTGTGTGCAATGCTTTTACTGACTTGCACATTTCTTAGCCAGCAATCATGTTTTGACTCTATTTGAGTCACAGTGTGCATTACTTGTTGTGCCATCCATTTGACATCATCTCGCATTGCCTCAATTGCATTTGCCACCTCTCTGACACTCCTAATTATGCTTGATATTGCCTATTGCCTCCTACTTGCCCCCTGCAACTCCAGGTCACCTAATTCGACATAGCACATACATTTTGACCTCTGCATGTGTATCCATCATCCTCTGGACATTCATGGATGGTGTTAGTGCTGTGTGGTGTGGCCATGTTGCATTTTGGTGGGTCCAGCTGACCTGAGTGCAATCTGGTGAGTTCTCCTTATCCTTTCACTCTACTCTTTCCCTGATGTGTTCTAATGTTGTGTATAGCTTCTTTAGCTAGTTCTGAGTGTCCTCAGTGCTCCACAGCATTGACAATGTATCCACTTTGACATTCATCACAGTCTGCTCAACCTGAGCTTTTGATAGTACATTTTCTTCAACCTGTCATTGTGGCCATTTTTTGACACACTCTGGTGGGTTTGGCAGTTCATTTAGACAATAATGAATGTCCTTGCTGCCTACTGATGCTCCTGATATGTCCACTTTACTGTCCAGTGCAATCTGCTCATTTCAAGCTCTAATTGATGTGCATCAGCTGACCTTATGTATCTATATTGAGCAATGGCCTGTATTCCTGTATTTTCTATATCTATCTGCTGCTTTCCAAGCTGATTCAAAGGGGTCATTATAGCTTGTATACCATTTGGATGAAATATTATTAGGAAAGGCTAACTATATTATTATTTTATTTATCTTGACACACAACTCTAAACAAATATATCATGTATTTGCCTACTTTTGTGACAATGCCAACAATGCTGAGTATTGGAACATGAACCTTGTGAAACTGTTGTGCCAGCCACTGCTGGAGGGATTAAAGGTCTAAATGAAGAAGTATGCTGAGTTTGAAATGTACAAATAAATACAAATGCCCTCATTCCCTCCAGTACAAGGATGGATTAGAGCCTGGGGAATCCCATGATCTCAGAGAAGCTAAAGAATATCTTGGCATGAGAATCACAAGAGACCACAAGAAGTGGACTTTGATCCTAGACCAAACTTCATATGCTTTGAAAGTGATCAAGTGTTTTGGTCTGAAGAATTGCAAGGAAACTTTTGTTCCCTTACCAACCAGATATACTCTGAGAATAAATGATAAAGATGTCAATTCTTCTCTTTGAAGCCAATATCAATCTGTGATTGGATCCTTGCAATACATTATGTTGAAATTACTAATGTATTAACATTAGTAATAAGTACTAATCATTTGTCTATAACACTAATGATTAGTGTTAACCTAGTAGTGTCTGTCATGCTAATAGGTCATTAGGATAACTATCCTAATGATGTCTGTCATGCTAACACATGAGGATGATATCCTAATGACATTAACCTAATGGTGTCTGTCATGCTATTAGTGAATCATCCTAATAATGTAAATCACTATTCCTAATGTACCACATATGGAATAAGTAGCACATATCATTCATTAATGATCAACACATGACATGACACTTTGATCCTAGTGTCAATTCCAATTGATCCTATTATCCTAAACATTCCTATTGATGATCTGAACAATAGGAAGTATTATCTATTATCCTATTGACATATCTATTGTTCTAATACTAGAACAATAGAGTCTACATTAGGAGAACAATAGATAAATAGATCATCCTATAACAATTCATAGATCAAACTCAGTTATCTCAGAATGAATTCTAGATATATATACAGTACTTTTATACATGAAACCGTAGACACAGAATACATACGAGTCAGATCACTTGTAACAGACTATTTCTATCAATTAGAAGTCGTTTCAACCATCCTCTATCAATCTAGACTCTCATACTGAAACAACCCTAAAGCCCACTAGAGACTTGTCACTAGGTTGCACTAGAAAGCATCAACTTAGGAATGATCTGACTCTAGGGGAACTACCCAGGAGAACCAGACTGGGGATGCCAGTCGGCCTCTGAGGGTTTATATACTACTGTCCTTGTATGTACATGTTTGTATTGGATCTACTGATCTGTGCCATATAAGTCCAACCCTGTACCCTAGGAGGCTGTGGCATAGCCCTTGCCTCATGTATCATGTGAAGTATTAATGTCTGCTATCAGGCTGTGCAAATAGGTGCAGGCCTGTGGTTAAAGGGTCTGTGCTTTCATCAAATGGAAGAGAAGAAGCAGAAATGAAAAAGAAGTCCAGAAGGAAAGAAGTCTATGGAAATAGAAAGGTCCTTGTGTACTTACCTCAGGTTCCAGACCCTTGAAATGTTCTGCTAGGACAATGGCCAGCATTAACTGTGCAGCATGGCTGTGACTCCATTGATGGACTAGCACTTATGGTTCAACCTGGCTACAGTCCTTGCATTAGAATGCCTTGAGGACCTTCCATTGGTCTAAGAACCTTAGGTAGGTTCACTTGGAAAAAGAAGGCAAAAAATATAATATCATTACACCACCCTCTATTAAGGATCAGCTTCCAGACAATTGAAAGGAGCAGCATGTGGCCAAATAGTCACATTCTCTAAAGGCTTAAATAGATCAATAAATACCAAATGAGACATCCTCAGCTTGCAAGGAGCAGCAGGGTGAGAAGCATGGAAATCAGCAATAGCATCCTTTGCACCAGGCAAAAGATGACCTTCTGGCTCTCATGTCCTATCCATCTCATCATATCCCTTTCAATGAATGAGATATTCAAGGTGCTGTTGGCAACCCTTGTACCTGGAGTTGACAATGTAATCAACTTTGTATAAATTATCACAATCTTTGGTAACTTGTACTGGCCTGGGTGCAACCACTGGTTGACTGGGTAATCGTTCTTTATATGGCTTGACATGTGAAACATTCATGGTGGGATGGATATGCATGGATTTAGGGAGGTGCAACATAAGCACATTAGGTCCAACCAAAGTGGTAACCTCATAAGGTCTGATCCATCATTCCATACGTTTCTATGAAGCACATGTGAGTCTTAAATTATTGGTGCTCAGCCATACTTTATCTCCAATCTGATAAGGAGGTGTGGGATGTCAGTGTTTATCTGCTTCCAACTTCTGATGCTCTTGGGCTTTGATTAAATTATCATGTACAGATTCTATTGCACTCTTCATTTCCATTGAGAAGGATTCAGCCACTGGGGCTTTGGATGAACTCTGTTCAAATCCCATCCATGGGAGATAAGAGTGCATAACCACAAATGGGCTCTACTGTGTGGACATCTGCTTCTTATGATTATAGGAGAACTGTGCAATCAGCAACCAGTCTGACTATGTCTCCTGCTTTTTGTTGCAATAAAGTCTTAAATATTGTTGGAGATCACAGATCATTTGTTCTGTTTGCCCATCAGTTTGTGGGTGATGCACGGTACTCATCTTCTAAGTAATTTCTAGCCTTTTGCATATCTCAGACATGACCTTGCTAGCGAATTGTGGACCACAATTGAATACAATACTGCAGAGAAGACTGTGATTCTTCCAAACATGGTGGAGATATAATTTAGCTGTATCAAGCGCTGTTGCCATTTTGTTGCATGGCATGAAGACTACTTCCTTAGAAAATTGATCAACAATGACCAGAATAGAATTGTGTCCCTCTGAAATTGGGAGATCAGTGAGAAAGTCAGCTGATACATTGACCCATGGCCTCTCAGGAATAGCCAATGGCTGTAGCAAACCTGGTGTGGCTTGAGTGGTTCCTTTCATCTGTGTGCATTGATCACATCAGGATATATAATCTTTGACATAAGTAGTGACACTAGGCCATCAATAACTTTGAGTGATGAGATCAATTGTCTTCTTATAACTGGGATAACTGGCTATCAGTGAATCATGACATAATTTAAGGATTTCCATATGGAGATCCAGATCTTGTGAATTGAGAATAAAGAGTTTTCCCTTTTCATTGTAAAGGAGACCTTCTTGCTCTGTACAAATCTTCTTTTCTTTACATAACTTGATTGCATCACTTTCCTTAAGCAGACACAACTCCTTCAATAGTTCTTGGCGAATTCTACCCTCATCATCTTGGATTGCAACTGCTGATGTGGTTCATATCCACTCCAGAGAAATCATAATAATTCCTTTATTATCATCCTTGCCCTGGTCATGATCATCTCTTCTAGAGAGAGCATCTGCTTTCATATTCATAGGATTTGACTTATGGACAAATGCATAATTGAACCATGTTAAATATTGAGACTATCACACTTGGTGATGATTCAGACCTTGTGCTTTCATGAAATATTGCAAATTCGCGTGATCATTTGAAATCTCGAATTATTCCCATGCTCCTTCAAGGTAATGTCTCCAGAGTTCTAGCACTCAGATAATGCTCAGCATTTCCTTATCCACTATGAGATAATTGTGTTCTTGTGGATTCATACTGTGAGACATAAATGCAACAGGATGCCACTTGTCTTCTTTCAAAATGGAGAGTACTGCTCCCATGGTGTAATTCAAAGCATTGGTTTCTAAGCAGAATTTGCTATCTATATCAGGGTATGCCAAAATTGGTGCTGTTGTAAATTTCTGTTTAAGCATATCAAATGCTTCTTGTTGTGCTTCTTTCCATTCAAAAGTCATATCTTTCTTGAGAAGGTCATTCAATGGTCTTGCCACTTGAGTGTAATCTTTTATGAACCTTCTGTAGAAATTGACAAGTCCAAGGAAACTGCAGACCCCTTTTACATTTATGGGTATAGGCCAGTCAAGAATGGCAGAGACCTTCTTTTGGTCCATCTTGATTCCTTCAGAACTAACCACCATTCCTAGATATTTGACTTCTTTGATGTGGAAATGGCACTTCTCTGGTTTAACAAATAAATCATTGTCCTGTAAACATTTCAGGACTTTAGCAACAACTTTGGTGTGCTCTTTTGGATCATCAGTTTTCATAAAGATCATCACATCATCAATATAAACAATGACAATGTCTTCCATGTCAGAGAATAAGTCATTCATCATGGTTTGAAACATGGCTGGGGAGATACACAGCCCAAAGAACATGACAACAGGTTCAAAGATTCCTTTATGGGTGATGAAGGCAGCTTTCCATTCGTCCTCTTCTTTGATTCAAATGTTATTGTATCCCTATCATAAGTCAAGGGTGGTGGACATCTTTACTCCTTTCAGCCTATCCACTAGTTGACCAATCAATGGCAATGGATAGTTGTTTCACACCATATGTTCATTTAAATAGTGGTAATCTTGTACCATTCTCTTTTGTCCATCCTTCTTTGGCACAAAGAAGATGGGTGATGTCATTTTGGATTTAGAAGAGCAGATATACCCTTTAGCCAATTGGTCATCTAACCAATTCGAGACTTCTTCTTGTTCATCAACTGAAAGGGGAATCAATCTCCCTTTCTTTGGCTTGAATGTCTCTTTTAAGTCAATAGTGTGATCTCATGGCTTCTGTATGGGCCTCTGTTCCAATTCCTTCTCTTTAAAGACTTTGATATATTCATGATAAACTGTGGGAACAAGTTCTTCAATGGTTTTCTTAGCATCTATGAGGTTCTTTAATTTCTCATCAACAGCTTGGCTAATGAAAATGACTTGTTCTTCTAAACATCTGATGGTTTCATAAACTTGATATTGGATGTCTAACTCCTCTTTTTCTATGAGCCATTCAAAGACTGTTTTCTCTTGGAGTGTCCAACATTCTTCAGAACAACATGTAAGGTGGACTTCACCTGTCTTCCAATTAATATTGGGATTATGGTGGCATAGCCAGGAGAATCCAATTATCATACCTTGTCTACCAAGATCCATAACTTCAGCTAAGATCCATTCTTGGTATCCCTGATACTTGAGAAGGAGTTCAACTGCATGGGTGATATCTTCAGCAGAATTCTTTGTTCCATCAATGTTGAAAACCCATATGGGTTTCCCTAAGAGAATCAAAGGAAGTTTAATTCACTCAGTGAATTTCTTGTCAATGAAGGTGGTGTTAGCTCCACTATCAAGTAGAGCTTCTACTTTTATCCAATCTGTTTTTGTCTTTTTGTTCTTTTTGTAGACGTAAGAGGAGATACAGAGTTTGAGTGAGATCTCCCTGGATACATTAACTGATCTGCAAAATAGTCCTTTATCTAGGATTTGTTCATTAGTAGATAAAGGGGTATTAGAGGATTTAAGCCCAGATATAACAATTCTGGCAAGCTGAGATTGAATCTCAGGCCCCTCTGACAGCAATAAAGTTGAAGAAGTATCATAATTGTCATCATTTTGTAGAATGAAGTATTGATTCATGGATAAAGAAAATGTTATCTTTTTTTGTGTTTTTCTCACCTTTCTTTGCCTTTCAGAGCACCCAGAATCACTCTTCAGGCACAAGTTTTTCCCTTTTGTGCAGCAGAGGCTGCCTTATTTTGATATTCCTTAAAATCACAGAATGCCACTCTTGCTTGTTCAAAATTCATGCTGTTGAGATTTATTGGGAATACGGCTCCTCCTGGTGTAGATTGTTGTTTGGTTCTTTTAGCGTCATCCCAGGACATGTGAATATGATTAATTTCTTTTTTGTATTCTTTTGATATCCTTTGTACATATAAGGGACATCCCTTCTTATGTCCACCTCTGAGGAAGTGACATTGCTTGCATTCTATTTTGAGCTTTCAGCAATCTTTGGCTGTGTGCCCTTCATGTCCACAGTTGAAACACTGGAGAGATCCTCTTCCTCTAGCAGTGTTAATGTCCATGGTGTTAGGGTCTCTAGACTTGGACCTTCCTTGAAAGCAGCCTTTTGAGCCACTTTGATTCTGTGTTCTGCTTCAGATCATATCCAGGCTTTCTTGTCGTAATCCGATTTCTTGGATTGTACTGCATAATGTTGTGATGGCATTCGGCACTGTTGGGTCTACCCGTTTTCTGGTGACCATCAATTGATTAATAATTCTTGAAAACACGTGTGTCTCCAAGATATGGATAGTGTGTGAGGGATCAATCCCACTTTTGATGTAATCAGCTTCAAAGCTGATAAGGCAAGCATCAATAGACTTGTGATTTTGATAAAGCTTTTGGAGCCATTGTAAGGCTCATTCTTTCACTAAGTTTCCTTTGAATAAGGAAACAAATTCTTCTTCCAGAGTATCCCAATTGTATGCTCAGCCTCTTGCCAGCCTGGTCTGAGTGAAAGGTCCTGCTTTTGGTCCCTTGAGTCAGGACAGTACTGCTGTAACAGCTTGATATGAATTGGGTGGAATCACCTGGTCATTTATGTTGAGCCATCCTTTCATCTTGGCCCACCATTTGTCAAATTTTGCAAAAGACCCATCAAAGTCTCTGGGGTCTGTGAATATTTCAATTTTCAACTGATAATCAGCCAGTGCTGCTTGTCCTGCCACTTGTGCTCTGGTGGCAAGATTTTGTTGTAATTCTCTTATTTGATCATTTTGGTTAATGATCATTTCTTGTTGGAGATCAATCTCCCATTGTTGTGCCTCAATGAGGTGTTGCATTTGAACAGTAGCAGTCTTGCTCTGTTCCATCCATCTTACAATTTGAGTGGCCCTTTCTTCAGAAGAAAGGCAGGATCCATGATTGCAGCAAAGTCAGTCATGGTGGAAAATCAAAAGGTTAAATTTGACAACTAGTATTTGTAGCTCTTCCTAGCTATGTTGTGAAGTGAAATATGGCTACCTTGACTGTGTGTAATCTGTCACCTGGCTTCTACTTCCTGGCTTAACAGTCTTCTCCTAACTCTTCTTTCATCAGCTACTCCTTCATCTTCTTTGGTCTTCTTCCATTTACCTAATACAAGAGGTAATACTATTTCTTCCTCTACCTTTACCTGAATAAGAGCAATGTTCTCCTTTTTCTCCTCTTCTTCAAGTCTCTGTGCCTCTTCTAACCACCTGAAGAGTTCTGCATTGGATAGTGATGTCAGGCATGAGGTGGGATATCAGACATTGTAGTCTGCCAGTGGGAGTGGAGATAAACTCTGGGGGCAGTAGAGTGGTGAACCTACTGATTCTTGGGGAAGAAGCATTACCAGCACTTCTTCAAAGGAACCCAGGGCATGGTCCTTGGGATCCTTGGGGTCATTGCAATATAGGACAGCGGGTGGAGTAGATGGAGCAGGTGAGATATATCAAAGCGACTGGGCAAAGTTGCTAAGGTTGCCCCACCTCGTAAGTTCTGCAAGAGCAGGGGTTAGCTCTTCTGCTTGATGGTTGAGAAAATCCCTGTAAAAAGGAGAGAAGACTTCGAGCAATCACAAGAAGCATGTAGCAGGACTTTCTGACGAACCTTGATGCAATGTGAGTGATGTCACTAACGTTATGCTTCCTGTAGCCTCAGCTCTGGGAGGTTCCTCTTGAGGATGTAAAACCCTGACTTGCCTGATAACTATGTGAGTGGCATACAAGCTCATACCTGTCAAAGGGTCAAGTGGTGGCAATTGATGACCTTGGTCACACCTGTAAGGAGGGGAGAGGAGGGACTGACATATGTAAGAGGAAGGGAACACTAGAGAGGGCCTGGTTAGTTCTCTGTTCTGCTTCTCAAAAGCAGTTGCAGATGGACACACTTGTAGGAGGGGGCAAGCATCAGCAAAGCTATGGCATCATAGGTATAGGTCTAGATGTATAGCACAAGGTAGTGAAAAATGAAGTCTAGTTCTAATGAAACAACCTTAAAGCCCACTAGGGACTTGTCACTAGGTCCCACTAGAAAGTGTCGACTTAGGAATGATCTGACTCTAGGGGAACTACCTAGGAGAACCAGACTGGGGATGCCAGTTGACCTCTGGGGGTTTATATACTACTGTCCTTGTATGTACATGTTTATATTGGATCTACTGATCTGTACCATATAAGTCCAACCCTGTACTCTAGGAGGCTGTGGCATAGCTCTTGCCTCATGTATTAGGTGAAGTATTAATGTCCGCCATCAGGCTGTGCAAATGGATGCAGGCCTGTGGTTAAAGGGTCCATGCTTCCATCAAATGAAAGAGAAGAAGTGGAAATGAAAAAGAAGTCCAGAAGGAAAGAAATCCATGGAAATAGAAGGGTCCTCATGTACTTACCTCAGGTTCCAGACCCTTGGAACATTCTGCTAGGATAACAGCCAGCACTAACTGTGCAGCATGGCTGTGACTCTGTTGATGGACTAGCACTTATGGTTCAACATGGCTACAGTCCAGTCTTTACATTAGAATGCCTTGAGGACCTTACATTGGTCTAAGAACCTTAGGTAGATTCACTTGGAAAAAGAAGGCAAAAAATATAATATCATTATACATACCTCAAGAGAGGCGTCTGCTAAGTACAATAAGTCTCAACTGTACATACTCCTTTCATTGTACTGTATATCCCAATGGAACAAGCTTCAGTTTCATTAAGGTCATCCTGCCAAGTATGACAGGATCTGAGTGGTTGCCTGATGTGGTGTGTAACACCTTGACAACTCTCAAATCCCTTGTTGCAATAGGGGCAATAGAACATCAGGTCAGATGCAACAGGTAAAAGGCAGGGTGTATTCCTGTTGTGGGTCACCTAGATACTGTTGCTGGCCAATGTGGATTATCATCTAATCACATTTAATGTTAATGCTTAGTCAGTCATAAGAGAACTCCTCACCTGATCAAATCAGTGAGTAGAGTAGGGTGAGAGTACCAAGGTAAGAGTATCTTGTTGTGTATGGTGACTATAAGTTAATGTTCAGTCTGATCAGATAACCCCTTACCTGGAATCACAGTAAATAGAAGTACTATGGGTGAGACTTGTGCCAGGTAAGAGGGTAGTCATACATTTGATCTACACCTTATATAAATTAACACTTAGTCACACAAACTCTTTCCAAGCATTGCAAGTCCTGCCTTACACAGAGATTGCAGCATGATCAGGTACTATATACACCATTATGAACACCAACTGTTGAGCAGCAAGGACTTGAACCAGTGTGCCAGGAGGGGGATGATGGAAAGGAAGAAAAGGAGAAGGGAATGATGGAGAGAAAGAAGAGATAATGCGAGTTGTATCCTGGTGTGTATTTCTTGGCTCCCTGGGTCATCACAAGGCAATCTGTCTGTCACACTGCCTTACAATCCCAAACATGCAGTATGTCCATTTGACTTCTGTTGATTGTTCCATTTCAAAACTGGCACTCTAGTATACCTCAGTCTGAAGAAACCCATGCTGAGTTAAGCAAAATCACATGAGTTCCATGCCAGGTTAGTAATTCAGCCTTATTCTTCAGTACATTGAAAAAAATTATTGTAGATTATATCCCCAGACAAACAACCCCATCATGAGTGTTGTACAGGATACATTCTTGAACTGGAACCACATCCAGAACATCCTTCTAGTGTCCCAATGCCTGTGATCAGGGCATAATATTCATCACACACCTAATTCAAAGTCTTCCAATCCCATTTTCAATGATAGGATGATGATTGACAATGGCAAAATACTATTCAGTATCATGGACAAAAAGACTGTTGGAGCAAGATAGGGTGGTTTGATTCATGTCATCTTTCACAAGAAGGGCCCAGAAGCTACGTGATCAGTTTTCACAGGAATTCAAATGGTTGTCAACATTTGGCTATTCCATGATGGTTCCAGTATTGGCATTAGTAACACAACTACTGGGCTCAAGGTCATGGACTTTATCACTCAGAGTATCAGGATGAAGAAACTGCAGGTGGCAGAGATTATTAACAATGTGTACTATGACTGGCTAAAGCCTATACTAGGCATGACTATCTGAGAGTCATTCAAGAGCAAGGTTGAATGAGAACTCAACCTTGCCTGTAATGATTCTGGCCACTACACTGAAAGGAACCTGAAGGAGGACAGCAGTGTCAAGTATGTGGTCACTGCTGGTTCAAAGGGTTCTTACATCAACATCTCACAGATGCTGGTGTTGGTTGGGCAGCAGAGCATGGAAGGATGACATATATTGTTCAGATTCCATCATTGAACACTCCCACATTTCACAAAGGACAATTTCAGCCCAGAAGCAAGAGAATTCATAAAAGATTCCTACCTGGGAGGGTAGACACCTCAGGGGTCCCTCTTCCACACCACAGCTGGTTGAGAAGCTTGATCAACATGGTTTTCAAGATGCTCTGTAGCTGGTCATATCCAACAATGGCTCGTCAAGGCACTAGAGAATGTCATGGTTTGCTATGATGATACCATGTAGAATTCCCTAGGTGATCTCATTCAGTTCATCTATGAGAAAGACAGAATGGAGGTGCATTCATTGAGTGATAAAAGGTCAACATGTTCAGGGTATCAGACAGAAAATTCAAGCACAATTGCCAGGTGGGTGTGACAGATAGAGATGGTGGTTTTTTCCCCAGATACTTGTAGAACAGGATCATAAACAGCTTGGAGTTACAAGCCAAGTTGGTAGAAGAATGTGCATGGTAGCAGATTACCATCTTCTGTAGGCATTCATATTTCCTTGTGCAGAAGGTCTCACACCGCATCACTCCCTGGTCATTATCCAGAATGCAACCAAAACTTTCCTATTGACTGGTAAAAACCCAGTGACCTTGAACCAGTGTACATCATCAATACTGTACAGGCAAAGCCTACTCACTGCCAGTGGATGCCACCTGTGCATGGACCTGACTACAGTCCAAGCTCTCCCAATGCACACTCCCCCACATTACCATATGTCTCTCAATCGTCTTTCAGTGCAACTTTATTCTTTGGAATGTCACCATTATATGACCAAGGTAGAAAACCAACATCACCAACATACTCACCTTGCCTCTCAGGGATACTCACCCACAAGTCTGAGCTACTCACTGATATCTCATTCAATCTTGCCAGGATCATCAAGGTATAGTGTCCAGTCAGTCCTTGGCAGTACTTCCTGACAAGTCTGTTATTCAATCCTGTGTTATCCTACCTGTTTACCAATTTATCCCAAAGGTGGGGTTACTTGGTATTCATTGTGTGTTCCTGCAAGACTACTCCTCTTTATTGACGATCCACAAGATGTACTTCTTGATCCTTGGCAACCACAAATGTGTAGGTCTATCAGATTATCCCTCTATCACCAAGTTGATGATCTCATTCTGGCAGATGAGCATTCTAGCTGCATCTCATTCATTTTTTGTCCCACACACCCACTCCTCTTTATTGACAATCCATGAGATGCACTTCTTGATCCCAATCCTCAGCAACTACAAATGGGTAAGTCTATCACCTCATACCATCCAAAATTGCTGATATAATTTGAGTCTGTGGGCTTAGTTACTATTTCTATAAGGTTACTCCCCACTGCAAGTTGAGCTATATACTCATAACCAATTCAGCATGAACTGTTTCACTGGAAGTATACAATAGAATGGTTCTTGGACATATCTATGTACTTGGATATATTTAGGCTTCAATCATATGTGTATACATTCTAACATTTATCACTGTGGTTTCAGAACCACTGTCATACACAAATTGTAGGTGTGGGACTCAGCAAAAAACTCATTGTTCTGAACTACCAAGCCCACGTTTAATGTTCAATGTTTGACCTCAATTCCTCTTCACTGTGGTTCCAGCTAATGACATTGTATCAGACTTCTATGTCGGATCAAGAACCTGAATCTGCTCCCAAATCTGAGCCCAAGGAGCAGAGCTTGTGCGTCCTGGTTCTCCCAGGCCTATCTTCTCCTGTACCCATCCCTCAATCTGTTCCCACATCTGAATTCAACAAGGAGAGTTTATTTATTGGTTGTACTGTTCTTCTGCCTACACCTGAACCCATCCTTCCTGTGACTTCTGCCAGTGGCAACTCTCCCCCAGCTTCACTTATTGTCACTTGTTGCAACATGTGCTCTTTTTTGTATTCCCTGCAGTCTCCTTCTCTTGGGAAATGTTGACACTTACATTTGCTTGACTCCCTCAGCAAACACTCAAAATGCAGATATCCTGTATTGACCCAGCTCACATCAGACATGCAGACCACCCATCATCCATCTTCACCCCCTCTGTCCAGCTCTACTGTCCCCATTGCTGCTATCAGTATAGCAATTTGTTGACCAAATTTATTATATTCAACACATTTTAGGTGTTTAATGTCAAGGATGATGAGGATACAGTTGGTCAAAATTCAAGGTTACTCCTTGAAGCCATTTATGCCCAATGCATCATTCAATCAGCTAGAAAAAGCTTTCAGCTTCCCTCACCAAAGAGCATGCTGCATTATATCAATTCCATCAGTTTCAAATGGAGAAGGCTCAACAATGTCTCACACAAATGGAGACACAGATTGGATCCCTTTGTCATGCAATGCAAGAATGCAGCCTACCCTTTCCAAGTAGGTCACTACTCATGCTACACCAGTATGAACGACTTGCCAGAGGACTTGTTACTTGAGAATTGTTGAGCTTTGCTGATTGGTGTTGAGTGGAAGATATGTCTCTTGTGTTCTGTTTGGTTGTTCAAAGTAGTATTAGTGTTGTCTATGGTTTAAGATATGTCAATTTTATCATGTTTGCTCTTTGACTGCATTTGCTTCTACATGAGTTCATGCTGATTCCATGATTTCATGCACTCGCACTGTAGTCAACTGGGTCAGCTGTAACAAGCTGTGGATTGTGTTTTGGATCCAACACTTAAAGTTCAGCTAAGGATCAACTGTGGTCCAGCTGTGATCAACTGTGTCAGCTGTGGCTCAGCTGTGGGCTCTTGTTTGGCTGTGGGAAATTCCAGCTACTGTAGCTAAGAGTGGGTTTTTCTGATGAAGGTCACTGTGCTATCTGTCAGATGTGTGGATGGAACAATCACACAAGTACTTGACTAACCTGCATGGCAGGAACTGGCAGCTAGTGACTTTGCAGCAACTTTCCAGTCACTCAGCAAGTTCTGAAATGCACTTGGATTTTCCAGAACTGAAAATCCAACAAAGATACTCTGTAGAGAGCACTGATGCTCTCAGACACCAGACTGAGTCATGCCAACAAAAACATTGTTTGTATGACTTCTTGGGTATGAGTACCCTGTGATATGGCTGGAAAAGTGCTGATCCCTATCTGTAGCCAAGGAGGCTATCCAGCTGGAATAGTAGATAATGTAGCCATTGGCAATGTATTTGTACTGTGGTCAACTGTGTTTCTGCTGTGTCCCTACTGTAATTAGCTGTGATGCTGTGAATACTGTAATAATTATAAATTGCTGTGGTGATGCTGTAATAATTATCAAATGCTGTGACTAACTTACTGATTTGCTGATGTCTGGCACCAAGTCAGATGATGCAAGTGGCAACACAGAGCCCAATACCTCATTGGATGAAAGATCAAGTATTTTTGCATCCAAGTTAGTGAGCATAGGAGGGTTGCAATGTTCCAGTGATTCAGATGACTATGAAGCAGAGATGTTGGTCAGTAAGTGGTGATCCTAAGTTCTGTGGGATTATTGACAGCAATTTAACAAACCTTCCAATGATTCACTCTCAGGAAGAGGCTACAATCATACTGACAGCTGCAAGTGTGTGAAGAAGTGTTATACATGCTGAGTGCTATCTTGTGTTGTGTTTGGAGCAAGAACATGGTGTCCTTTGTGAGCTTTACAGAATGCAGGCAGAACAATCAGACAAGGAGGTTTAAGAAGCAGAATATTAAATCAGTGACCTTTGGGATTCTATACAGACAAAAGGGTTCAAAGTTAACAGCACAACACCTTGTCTATTACAACTGGGCACAAGAATATTGGTGTATCAAAAACACAAATTATATTAAGTAAGTACATCAAAGTTCACTCCCACAGTGTCTCACACTCCAACTCTTAGTTAGCTCAAAGACAATATGCAAAGCTGCACCATATTCATATGTTGTACATATACTGTAGTAGTGTGTTAGTTACACAATTTTGCTGTCTGCAACACTTATGGGAGCATGAAGTGTGGGAAATATTCATCAGCATAGGTAGAAAACCCATAACAGGGAGATAGGTATTTGTCAAGAAAAGTGATGGACAAACTAAGGCATATTATATTGCTAAGGGATTCACTCAAATCTTTGGAATAGATTTTGAGGAAACCTTCTCATCAGTTGCCAGATTCAAAACTGTGTGACTATTACTTGCTCTAACTACACTTGAAGATTGAGAAATAGAGGCACTAGATGTCAAAACAGTCTTTCTCTTCAGAGATCTTGACAAAGAGATATATATGACACAATCAGAAGGTTTGTATAGAAAGGCAAAGAGACCAAGGTTTGCAGATTGAATAAAGCAATCTATGGCTTAAAACAAGCTGCACTACAATGGAATAAAGTATTACACAAATCACTTGAACAGATAGGATTTAAATGAACCTCATCTGACCCTGGAGTCTATATTTACTCCAACAAAGGAGACACAATCATCATACTAGTGTATGTTGATGACATTCTATTCATGTAATCTAATAAGACACTCCTTGTTATGCTTGGTCTGGGTAGGGTGAAGCGTAGCCTCAGAAGAACCTGTGGAGACTAAGACTTGAAACTAGTGACTGTAGTCAACTAGAGCTAAGGGTTCTAAACCCTGGGCAGTGGTAAGGCACCTCAGAGTCACTGGGCAATGACTAGGTGACCAGGACTATCAATGACCAGACTACTGATGTAGGTCTGGACCGAAGGAACCAGGCGACGAGTGGTTGGCTGGGACTAGGGTGACTGAAAGGCTGATGGCCAATCAGTCCAAGGTACTGTTCACAAGACGGTGAACTGGGTACCCATGGACTAGAGGTTCAAAGGACAAGCTCCCGTTCAGAGCACGGGTGGAGGCTCAAAGAGACGAGAGACAATGGGAAGGAAGATCAAGTAGATTGCTAGTCTAGAGGTATAGGGAGTACACTGAGGAGAACTAGCTTAGGGAAAGAGAAAGAAAGAAGAGATGGAGGGTTTATATACCTAAGGTATAGAAACCAATGGAATATGAAAGAATTAATGTACACGGGAAATAGTAAGCAGAATGACTAAAGAGAATGCGATGGAATCGCATAGAACGTTCAAGAAGATGAAGGAAGAACTACGATTAGGAGACGATGATGAGTCATCAGGCCGATGACTAGGAAGAGGTGAGTAATTGTAGAAAAGGAAATAATGTCCCGAACTTGTATGACTAAGACAAAGAAAGAAATTGTAACACTCCTCTTGTCAATGAAAAAACAATTCATGACAAAGTGGGAAAGTCAAGACCTCGAAGAAGCTAAAGAATATCTTGGAATAAGGATCACCAGAGATCATTTTGAAAGAACTCTGAGACTTGACCAGATAACATATGCTGAGAAAGTAATCAAGAGATTCAACATGGAGAATTGTCAATCAGACTATGTTCTATTACCATCTGGATACAATTCTTAACCATCTAAACAAGATGAATCTAATCACTCTCTAAGAAGTTGGTATCAATCAGTCATCAGATCATTACTTTAATTATGCTTGGAACAAGACTCAATCTAGTCTTCTCTGTTATTAGAATGTCACAGTTCTTGGAAATCTCTCCAAAGAACATTTGAAACAAGCATTATATATTGTTTTTTACCTGGCATCATTCAGAAACTTGTGTCTAGAGTACAATTGGAACACCAAAGAAGGATTCCTTGCTTATTGTGACACAGACTGGGCAGGAGATCTCAAAACACAGATCTACTAATGGGTATTGTATATTCCTTGCAAATGGTATTGTTTCATGGCTATAAAGATGACAACAGATAATCACATTATCATCAACTGAAGCTGAATATGTTAGCATGACAGAAATTGTGAAACAACTTCTTTGGATCAAACATCTCTTCAGAGAAATGGTTTATGATCTACCACCCCTCACTATTGATGCAGACAATCAAGGAGCTATATTTCTGACATCTAATCCTGTTCAAGAAGGATGCACTAAATATATTAAAATTCATTATCATTTCATTAGAGAATGTGTCCAGAGAGGATTCATTAACTTGTTCTATATTGGAACAAATGACCAGAAAGCTGACATATTCACTAAGAATCTCATTTGAGACAAATTCTGTCAAAATAGAGACATGATTATAATAACACCATTCAACAATGTATCATGATTAAACCAATTCCCACATCTATTGAATAAAAACTCAACCACCTATCATTATCCTTCATCATACCATCTATTCCACCATGTTTACTATCCTCATTTTCATTGCCATTATCTCCTTCCTCTACTGCTTCTTAGGAGCATATTTCTTTTACAAGGTACTTAAGTACCTCACCTGTGTCAAGACTGCAATGAGCTATAACCTTGAGTGGAGGGGCCAACCTCTCCTCTCACTTGAGGTAAGATATTTCTCCAGAGAATATCTGGGAGATAAACCTGGGACTGGTTCCCAGTAGTATGTACATAATTACCACCTATCACCATCATCATATACTGACAAGATCTCACTGTAGGAAATTCAAGGGGAGGAGATGACTCCCCTCCCTCCAGAATTTTTAATGAGTTTCTACCAGACCTGGAGACTGAAGATGAGAGAGAAGTAAGAAACTGTGAGGAATAGGGGTTATCATAAAAACAATAGTACAAGTACAACAGGCCACTGTGTTAGAAGCAGTGATGAATTGGTACCATAGTACCAATGAGTGAGGCTGGGAAGCAAATGGAGATTGGAGAAGAGGGGATGAATATCCCTTCCTATCCAACCCATGGAATCCTATCCCAGTGTGGAAGGATTGCTGATGGAGAAATCTCCTCTGGCTTGCCTATGAGGACAACACTCAACTGTTCAATGCCTGGGAAGCCAAGGGATGACAGGACCTCCTTGATGATTAGCTGGAAAAGTGGATAGAGAAGGGATGTCCTAATTGCAACAATGGATATACAGACAATATGAGATGACCAGAATGGTTTAACCCATATCTGTAATAATATATTTATCTTGATCTTTTACATCAGACTGGATTCTAAATCCAAGAATGACTGAAATTAAGAAAGATAAGATAAAGATTATCAAGAGCTTTATATAGTCAAAAGGTCAATTCAAACCCTCATTATCATCTACACCTATGTCTTTCCACTATATCTTTGGATTGGCCATATATTATGCTGCTATAGCCATATCCTTCATTACATCCTTGTCAATAATCCTTATAATAACAAATTGTGGAGAGATTCTCAGCAGACTCTGCTGTAGAACACCTGTCCTGACAGAAAATCAGAACAGAGACATTGAATTGGGTGAAAGAAGAGGTAGAGTCTTTTGATTGTTCATTTCATATGATGTTCATCATTTAAAGTATCTGAACACCTCAATTGCATTGGAGAATACCAAGTTGATTGAATATGGATTGTTTTGAACAATGGGGAGTGTTGAAATTACTAGTGTATTAACATTAGTAATAAGCACTAATCATTTGTTTGTGATGCTAATGATCATTAGGATAAAAAACCTGATGATGCCCATCATGCCATTAGTAAATTATCCTAATGACACTAGGTTAATGAATACATTAGTATCAATAAGTAATGATACTAGTCACCATTTGTAATATACCTCATATAGAATGATGTGACACATGTTGACCATTAATGATTGACATTGACATGACACTTTGACCCTAGTCAATCCTAACTGATCCTATAATCCTAAACATTCCTATTAACAATTTGACCAATAGGAAATGTCATCTATTGTTCTGTTGACATATCTATTGTTCTAATACTAGAACAATGGAGTCTTCATTAGAAGAACAATAGATAGATAGATCATCCTACAACAATTCATAGATCCTCAGTTATCTCAGACTGAATTCTAGATATATATACAATACCTTTATACATGAAACAGTAGACAGAATACATACAAGTTCAGATCACTTGTAACAGACTACTTCTATCAATTAGAAGTCATTTCAACTGTTATCTATCAATCTAGACTCTCATACCTCAAGAGAAGCCTTTCCTAAGTACAGTAAGTCTCAACTGTACATACACTCCCTCTTATACTGTGCACACCAGTGAAAAAAGCTTCAGTTTTATTAAAAATCTCCTGGTACCTGTGAAAATGATCTAGCATATCCTTTATGTTCTGCGTGTGATTGTCTGAGATAAGGTGGCAGTGATATAAATAGTAGAATTCAAGGAATGCATGAAATGTGTGAACCATGTCCTACATGATAAATGCTTCAATTGCTGAGAGATAAACCTGTGTCATGTCATTAGTACATCCCATCATGTCCAGGGCATCACATACCTTTATTAACACCTTTGAGTTGTCACCTGTCCACTGATTAAACCCACATCTTTGGGGGAGACATCTAACATCCAAAAACAGTGCTACCACTGCTATTCTAAGATGTCTGTGAGTAAAGTGTATGTATAGAACAATAAGAGCTCATCTTCTGTCAATCTTGTTGAACACTTGCATTGTCTCATTTTGCATGGTGTGCTGACACTGTATGTAAGCCACAACTCAATCAGTAAGATGGTCTTTGAAACCCTCTTTGATTAATTGGTGTAGTAGATCAGGTGCAAGGACAAGATGAATATCAGTACAAGGAAAATTGTTCATAAATGGCTGGAACAAGTTAGCACAGGTGAGATCAGACAAAAAAGGAAAGCTCTACAATAAAATTGCTGGCAATCCCATATTTATCTCATAGTACATCAGAAAGTACTCTTTCCAGAAGTACACTATCAACTTCCTGGGTACAGTTGGGTACAAAACCTTCCTGATCAAGATTCTTCAATGGTACTTGACAACCATCACTTTGAAGTTATTCTACATATCAGAACAACATGGTCAACACTTACCATGCACACCAACCATATATAATGCATGCAAGAAGGACTTGCCCTTCATAGTCCACAATATGAGGACCAAGACCATAGATTACATAGTGATAGTGACCATCACTGAACAGTACCATCTCAGGTTTTTCAATACCCAGTTTGAGAGATTGCAGGATGAAGGCAAGGCTAGAGCAAAAAAGTTGCCAGCAGAATCTCCAAAATGCTACATCATATTGGTGTTCTCAAGTTGTTGGCTTTGTTAAGTTAGACCATTGTTTAATTTGAGGACAAATGCAGAGACTTACTTTTGAGAATAACAAGAAACCTGATAAGGACAAGCATATCCCAATGTGCTTGACAAACATTGTTACAAATGTTGTCAATAGAAAGGTAGAGTGGGTAAAACTTGTTGTTCCCAGTACCCACAGACACAGTGGTTTTGTTACCCCTGAGAATCAAGGGGATAAAGATACTACCATAGGTATTGGGATCTCCTGAGACAATGTCCTGTAATAAAATGAAGTCAGCAGGTACCAATCAATGGGAATCAATACTCACTACTTGCTACCATGCCTAGTTGCCTGACATGAAGTTACCATACTAATGAACAACATGTTCTATTGAAAATTCACAATATGGTCATATATTGATCTCATTGGCAAAGTCAGGATTGTCAAGGAGCTTGTGGGTAACTTTTCAAAGATCTTGGTACCAAATCTCATAGTGTTGGTTCATCCACTGAGGGGGATTTGGAACATCTGGAATATCACCAGTGTACTTGATAGCAAAGTTTTGCCATTTAATATCACCAAAAGGTGTCTTGTCAATTGTGTTGTACAAGTGACAGTGATTTGCAAATGATGGGCTTTCATTGTACTTCCAGAGTGTAGCAGCTCAGAGAGAAAATAGCACATCCATGTGCATTGCAGACATTTGGTTCTTTTTATATATAAAGTCAGTGATCTTGAATTGAATGCAGTCTGTGTTTGGTGTCCAATCATCAGGGTTGTGTGCTTTTGGTGCAGGATGAGAGTTGAGAGGTAGGAATTGACCATATACATCACAAGGTAGGGCTGGTAACTTGATCAGTATCAAAGTAACACATTCATTAATATATAAGACTCATCATTTATATTTGGATGATAGTTATGATAAAATTGGTGTCCTAGGCTAAAACTGTGTGTCCATGCCAGTATCAGGCTCTAATGGATCTGTGGTGTTGGTGAGCTCCTCTGGGGGTGGCAAGAAATCATTTGGATCATCAAAATCTTCCTGATCCCACCTATCATCATCCAACTCCTGACTGTAGTCCTTGTTAATGTCATCAAATGCTTCAACTTCTTCATGGTCATTGTGAGAATCCTAGTCCTGGTCATCATGATTTGTGACACCATAAACCCCACCATTGGGCAGAGTCCCTTGTCCTGATTCCATGTCTAACTCTATGTCCTTAACACCTGTGTTCATCTTGTCTAGATGGTAAGCTGATGAGGCTGATGGAACTAGTGCATGGTAGGTTTAAAAGTGCTTGGTCTATCCATTTGTTGACTTGAAAAAGTGGTTGCAACCCAGATGGGTACACAGGTACTGGAGTTTGCTATACTGTGGGCACATCCTACAAAACAGGGCAGGACAGATGAAAGCAGGAGTAGACTAGGGGTAGGAATAATTGTGGAGTAAGGAATGTCAAATAGTAGGTAGTCAGATAGTCTAGGATGAGTAAATGAGTATTGGGTTGTTTGTGACTAGGATGAGGAAACTTACAAATAACTTTAAGTTCTGGAGTTAGTGTACTGGTTACATTCTTTACTTGTCCCTTCACTGCTACCACCCAGATGGAAGACACAACTCCCCAAGCTCCTAGCCCTCCTTCACAATACCACACATGTCTATCTAATCAAAATAAACATCCTGTAGCCATCCTAAAGCTCACAAAAAAACAACACATCACAACTGAGAAGGTGGCAGATGACCAATAGCTTGAGGAAGCTCAAGCTGCCCAAGGCAAGACAGCCCATGAGAGTGTCAAGCATCTTGTGGCAATAGAAGTAGTTGCTGAACAGCAAGAGACTGAGGCCCATGCTTTTCAGCCCTAGCCTGTCCATCCTCAACCATGCATCAAAAAAACTAGCATGCTGTCAAGGGAAAATAATAGTGAGCAGAGCAACAGTAGAAACAATGGCAAGAACTTACCTGTGTTTTCTCCTGCACCAGACACTTAAGGCCAAATGGACAGCAATGATGTGGACATTGCAAAGGGCAATCCTATATTAAGTTCAAGGCATGATATTGAGCAGAACAAAGGTAGAAGTAACAGTGTGAACTCACCAATAGTTTCCCATGCCAGACACTCAAGAGGATGACAATAGTGCAGACATTGTTGTTGGAATATTTAGAAGGTATTTCCACTTTAGATGCTTACCTAATCTAGCCTACATTGCACCACAGTTTATTCTCTGGCTACTTAGTGACTTATCAGATAGCCAAGGTACTTACATACTTATACTTTGAATATAGTGACTTACCAGGTAGCCAAGCCAACAACCTTCTTCACCTTCTTCAATTGTCACTGCAAAGAAAGTCTAGAAGCTGGTGATGTTGTTAAAAGACATGATCAGAGCAAAGAAGTTAGAGGTGAAACAAGCCAGTGAGCATCTGTTCACAATAGCTCAACACATATTGACAGCATGGTGTGGAATTCTTCATTCAAACTGATCTGACTCATCTGCAGCTGAATCAATTCCCAAAGAACAAGTGTTCCTTTTTCATCATGTTGTTGTTATTAACAAAAGCTACTTTTTTTTTTCTCAATATAGTGGTTACCATCAGAATTGCTCCCCTTAATGATGAGTATGTTTCTCTTTCTATTAGCATTTCTGATGCTGATCTGATCTGCTCTACTTTTACTGAGTTGTTCACCCAACAATCAGTTATGTGTTGAAATAGATCATCTAGGTTGCAAATGCATGGCAACTGTATAATACTAGTGTTTGAAAGTCCAGTCACATAACTTTCCCATAACTGTAACCTAATTGAACTATAACTGATCATAACTGATAATTAGTTATGGTCAGTTAAAGTTATGATCACTTAAAGTTAATGTTATAGCTGATTTGGAAAAATCTGTAACCACAAAAAACCAGTCATAACCAGTCAGTAACTGGTTACAGGGGGTGCATAGCTATTGTCTCTATCTCCCTTATTTATTTGAGATTTTCTAGTATTTCTTCTGATATTATAGCCCTACATTTTGTTATGATTTTTTTCTTGTTGCTTAGTCATGCATATTCCAGATGCTTTTTCTTTTCCTACAATTACTCATCTCTTCTTTGTCATTGGCTCAATGACTCATCATTACTTCCTAATCATAGTTTTTTCCATTATCTTCTTGAGCATTCTATACAATTCCATTGCATTCTCTTTGGTCATTCTGCTTACCATTTCCTGTGTACCAATAGTTCTTTCATATTCCATCAGTTTTTATACTTTAGGTATATAAAATCTCTTTTTCTTCTTTTCCTTTTCTTTAAGCTAGTTCTCCTCAGAGTTACTGCCTGTACCTCTAGACTAGCAATATACCTTTTCCTCTCATCACTGCTTGATTCTTTGAGAGCCTCTATCCATGCTCTGAACAGGTAGCTTGTACTTATCCTTCAAACCCTTGTCCCTCAAGTACCAAGCTCACCATCTTGTAAACAGTACTCTGGGTCAGTAGATAGCTATCAATCTATAGAATATTTTGTGACAACATGAGAAAGCCAGATTCCCACAGGAACAACTGGTTTTAGACAGTTAAGGTTCGCTTATAACCTTATTAGGAAGTTCCCATAACCAGTTAGGTCACAGCTATGTAGTTTTAGATCAAAGAACTGAACCTAACTGGACCTTTAATCACTACATGATACCATGGAGCTCAACTCAATGACTTTGAATGGCTCCAACTCTCATTACTTTACACTATCATCAGCAACTTTGGTGTCCTCTTGAAGCCACTCCAAGTTTGTGCTAACTGCCATGGATAATGTAGAAGGGGAGATTTTTGATGATTCCATTCAATGGCACTACTGATGAGAGAGTGGCTGCCAGAGCTGTATTCTAAGGCCATTTGAGCACTATAATGAGTTCCTTTTATTCAAATAGTACCTATTTTATTATTTCTTACAGAGAATTGTCCTCAAAACTGAAGATACAGAAATTCTAGATGTTGCAATTGTCAGTGTTTACCTAATCTAATTTTATCTGACATTCCATATCAGTCATGATCAACAATCTAATCTTGATCATATACATGGTCATTGTTATGCTTGTACCATGTAGATCCAAGTCATAGTCTCAAGAACAGCAAGTTCAGGTTTTGAGTGAAGCAAGGAGTCAAATCAGA
>JBBPMY010000153.1:0-28144 GCA_038090615.1 Phylloporus gajari | reverse complement strand
TATATGACATCATTGTAACATATTGTAATACTTACATAAGGTGTGTAGTCATCTTACATCATTCCAGGGTCCAATTTGTGTCATACAATCTTAAAGTCAAAAAACTGTCCCAATGAGGTGTCATTTTATAATGGCTCTCATTTTATGAAATCACCACCAAATCTCTTGATTCCTGTATGGATAGAAAGCCATGAGTAACCACTACATTTCATATACTCATATGTTATGTCTGGGTTAGGGGGTATCAGTGTTAGGAGCCATTTAATGTAAAACATGCAAACATTGGGATAGTTTTTTGAGCCACTGTATCTAATCCAAGAATGATTGGAACCAATACAATACCATGTATTGTAGGGTCTTGTGTAATAGAATCCTATGGAAAACTAAGTATTGATAATGTCATTGATACTATTGTCAGTCAGTGGTGAGACACAGACTTGTGAGGAGTAGTCTTGGAGCACTTGAGGAATAAGTTTTATCAAAAATTGCATGAGCAAAGATGTGAATTCCACCCAATGGTTTCATAAAGATATAATTTGAGTCACTATTGACAGAAATGCCAAAGTAGATCATCAATTGCAATTTGGGATCCAACTTCCCACCATATGTCTCAGGTGGTATGTACATATAGGCACTTCATCTGAAAATGTGAGGATGTGAAATGGAAGGTTTCTCCCCCTGAAGTAGTTCATATGGGGTATTCCAATTCAAATATTGATTGGGTGTCCTGTTATAGATGTGGGTTGCATATGATACAATGAATTCCTAATATGAGACAGATAAGCAGGCATGTAGATACATAGCTTGTGTCTTGTCCATAATAGTGTAGATCATGTTATGTTTGTACTGGGTAGGTCCAAAACATATCCTCAAAAGAACAGCAAGTTCAGGTTTCAAGTGAAGCAAGAGTTAGGTCAGACAAACTAAAGCAACGGTAAGTCCACAAATCAGAGTATGATTGAGGAGATCTAGCTTAAAGTACAAGTATATGACTAACTGCTTTATATACCCTTATTGTAGGAAGAGAAGAGCAGGAGGGAAACACCTTGGGAAGCAGTCAGCATAGGAAACTGTAGTCTGTAGTAAGTATAGGAATCTGCAGTTGAGGGGATTCTGCAGTATCAAGATATGATCAAATGATGAAGGAAGAAAGTGATGACTGATGGAAGTGTAAGGTGTGTGTGTCATTGTGAAAAGAAATGAGGTCTGTATAGTGGCTTATTGTAATATGTATGACCAATAAGAGAAAAAGAAGAATGCAATGATAGCAATAGGAATTGAACAAAGAGTAGTGTCCTCACAGATCAAGGTGAGTTGTAACATTACTTCCAGTCTATCCTGAAGACCATCAGATTGTCAAGACATCTGAGCTAGTCAGTTCCTGGAGGGGGATCTGGTTTCATTGGCTCAGCTGGCATCATCAGTGAGTTCTCCATCCTCTACTGAATCACAGAGCCAAGTCTTCCACATGCTGCCCCAATCCTTGTAGGTAAATTCCTTTGTCATTGATAGGAGAGTGAATTGGAGAGTCCCTGATGATGTGTGTGACATGAGGAGTGGTTGGGAAGGGAATGGAGGATGTATAGCTGGGGGCAGGAGAGGTAGATTGGTTAATGATATGAGCTGGCAGGGGAGATACAGGAAATGGAGGGAGAGACAAACAATACTCCTGATGATGCTCTTGGATATAATCAATAGCAGAGTGGAATTCAGCTTGTAAAGAGTGGCTATAATATCTGATTGTTGAGTCTTTTGGAGTGGAATGCTCCAAATGGTAAGAGAGTGAGCTAAGTGAGAATATTCACTTAGGTAGGAGACTTGAGATGATAACTAAGCAACAAGGTAGTGTAACAGTTGATAAGGACTGGTGTGGATAAAGATAATGCTTGGTATGATACACTTGGCAGTACAGGAGAACAGAGATGGATATTCTGTTAAAAAAGTAACTAGATGAGAGCACCTCCTTATATACAGTACAAGTTGTTTGTATCTGTATGGTAGTTCTAAATACATAGAACAATAACAGCTAATGGTAGTAAACTCTCTTATCATACTATTAGTAATAGCCAATAGCAAAACATAAGCAGTATAATATTATAAACATAATGATCTGTTAAGATAGGATCATTCATAATCATGCTTATGAGAAAGATAAGATAGATAAGAAGATAAGCATGATTGGACATCTAGACTGATGTCTGACTAATGACATAAGCATCTGTTTCAACAGGGTCCTCAGAGCATGGCCTGTGAGTAGTGTTGCTGTGGCTTGACTAACTGAGAGCTGGCTGTGACTTCACTCTACTGAGTTTCAAATTCAGTTGCTTGCATCATTTAAGACTGGTACATCAGTTCAGTTCCATCTGGTTAACTACTACAGCCAGCTTGTAGCTGGTGGGTCTCAACTATATGAGGTTTGCTTAAACAGTTACAAAAAACAATTCACAACATATAGTAAATACACAAAGCAAATTCATCTGAATCATCACTGCTGCCACATGTCATCTCCTGAACAACAGGTACCACCAATGCATACTTATGAGCTGAATGTAGGCTGGAAAGTTTAGTCAAACACACTAAAAGCTAGGTTGAAAGTTGAACTCACATGCATGGTGAGAATTTTTTTGTGGAGTCCACATTGCTCTGGTTGACCCTTTTCAACAGTGCAAATTTGTGATCACTAATGGTACATGCTTTACCTGGACAGTCTTTGAGGTTGAAGCTAGATTGACTGATGAGGACTGAGGATCAGGTTGTGACAAGAATGAAGCAGGTGAGGTGTGTCTTGAATTGTTTGAGTTTAAGTCAAGCATGTCTGAGGTACTAGTGTGAAGCAGAAGGAGCAATGAATGGAGGTAATCATAGTCCAGCTCCTCAGAAAACAAGAGTGTTCACAAGTATGTGAAAAATGTTGTGATCTCCTGAGGTAGTCTGCAACATAGCTGTTCAACAGGTATCTTCCTTTTGAGCTCAAGAATTGCTGAGGGCTCTGCACCTTCACAACTGTTGGATAACTAGGGTAGCAAACTGTATAAAAAATATACCAAAAGGTATGGTAGTGAATTGATGTCAGTGTGACACCCTAACTGAGCCTCAAGGTGGCTGTTGATGGAAGTAAAAGCAGGGGTCACAGTCTGGTGATGGGGACACAAATGGGAGGTGACTGCCAGTCATAGGATTGTGATAGTGCTTTGTGAGACCAAAATCAACAATAAAAACAGTGTGAGCATCATCCTCAAGGCTAACCAGGATGTTTTAGGGTTTGATATTGCTGTGAATAACTTTGCCATGATCATGTATGTACTGAAGTCAATACAACTGTAAATAAAATTAACAATCAGTATTGGTTGAGACTACAGGAGGACTTACCAACTAATCAGTGGCATGAATGGCAGTATGGATATAAAACATCTTATGTTTATTCATGATTTCATATAATAACTTGTTAGTAAAAATGTTCACCACTTTGTACACACATCCTGCAAGTGTGGGCTTACAATATTTCATATGGTAATAGTGGAAGGATCATACTGTATGTGTCAGAACCAACCAACTCTTTTATCCTGAATTAACATGGACTTCAGATTTCATGGGATAACAATGGTCAGAGGGATCACATGCTGCTAGAGGTGGGGGTGGAAAACAAACAAGTAGCAGGTGAGGCCTTGTTGTTTCTGTAAAGTCTGAGGATCAATGTTTCAACTCCACTACATCTCCAAAGGACAATTCTGCTGTAGAGTATCCTGTAGACCCTGACACTTACCTTGACAGCTGTGCTGCCTTTGCTACAAGGCTATTCAGGTCAAATCCTGAGATGGACTATGGCACTGCAGCATGCAGCATGTGGGTCAGGTCTTAAGTTCAACTGTCAGGAACCAACAAAAATATTACTAACTGATCCCACTTCCTGTCCTCATGTCAGCTTTGAGGTCTGTATTGAACTGCAGCTTCTATGCACTCACTTATCCCCCCAACTCCCAGGTGAGTGTTTTACAATCTACTCATCTTTCACTTGACTCAAGTGTCTAGAGTCCTTTGGCTGTCTTGAGCCATTCCAATTTGTGATCTTTCAGTCCCCTTATCTCATGGTCCTCACTTTTGCCACCTCTGAAGCAGTCAGCAGCCACCCAATGAAGCAGGTTACTACAAAAAATGTCAAAGATGAAGTAGAATATGTAGCCAGAGCCAGAGCCACCACTCTTTTTGTGTCACCCATCTTGTCTGTATGGCAATCTTGATCTGTATCAAACCAGGATGCCACCATACTTGACCCAGACACCTAATCCTCAAATACTTTACATACAATTGAAGATGCATCCCAGGTCCTCAAAATGGCTGTGGACAAATGTACTTATAAGCTGAAGTTGATCATGTTTCACCCTTGGTCTGATTGCTTGCAAGCCACTGGAATCTCCAGGATTTTGAATACACTTTCAGTGAACCTTGATAAGGAAATACAGGTGAGGATCTGACAAGATCTATTGTTTACCAGCTCCCTACACTGAAAACACAGGAATTTACTGGTGTAACTCTAGAAGATCACTCAATTATTGCCTCAGTAATTGAGGAACACTCATTGAAGTTGATTAGAACCCCAAGGTGGGTTGTTTCACTTCTGCCTGCTATCCACTACTAAGAGATCTCTTAGGCTCATGTATTTCACAGACCAGGGAATTCTTGTTGTTGAAATGTCAAGTACTGTATATGAGGCACCAATAGCTGAATTTCTTGCCTTACTAGTTTGGTTTCAACAAGTCAAATACCCCTGGTCACTTGTTTAGGTTTATTTCACTACTAATCAGGATTTTCAAGGTATTTCAATTTCTGTTGTCTTTGATCTGACCTTGGTTTTCTCTAGCCTAAAGAATCAGATTATCTGGTAGAACCTGTTTATCTTTGAAGCTGTGTTTACTTAATCCATGAACAGTATGTTTAACAAAGTCAAGAGACTAATCAATGCCTGCCCTGAGGTCCTTATGGTTGTCATCATCCTTATTGATGAGCAGACTCTATATAAGTCCCCTTTAGAAGGTTCTCATGTATGGAACTGGTTCAGACAGGATGCCAATCCTCTCCAAATTGAGGATTTTATTGCAGCTGCTAAACCCCAACCTGAACATCAAGAGGCATTCACCACACCTGTTATTATCACTAGTCACACTTAGTGCTCTATCAAACATGTTGACTACTATGTTTGGTTGAGGAAGTATGAGGGTTGGACTGCACATGATTGTAGTGCACCATGTTGACCCAGAGTGTGCGACATTCCTCAGTGAGCACATCATATTGACTTGCCTGAGTGTGACACTTTTCCTTGGCAAGCACACCACTAGTATTACCCACCTGACTGAATTTCATGCAAGGTAGTAAAGTAGCATAGACATTGGGATCAAAATGCATGTGAGTGTCATGGTCATTGTGATAATGCACTAAAGAGGAGTTGTTATTAAAGAATGATGGGTTCAAACATCGAAAAACAATTCTCATATGTGTGGTAACAGTTGAAAATCCACTACTATGAAGCCATTAGCGAATGGGAGATTCATGATTCATGATTGGTAAATGGGTGGAATATGCAGTATAAGATGATTAGTCTCGAATGAATGAAGTGATTCTGATATATTCAGTATTGCTATGGGGTAAGATGAGTATCACAAACTTGCTTGGAGGCAGATGAGTGGTTTGGAAGGACAGTGCTTGGACCTGCAGTAGGTTGATGGTCAGAAAGTGAAGATGGTGCACCAAATTGAGTCTCTGAGGTAGATGTCTGGGATGCTGTTGGGACAACTGTGAAGTGGTCAGATTTAACTTGTTTACCCCAAAGTAGCCATGTTGGATTGGTTTCCAGGGATACAGATGTGTGATGCTTCAATGCTGTATGACTATTAGTTCTAATATAGTTGTCTTCCTGTGGTGAAAACATACATGGTATCACAGCAGTAAAATTGGTGATTGAATCCAAGATGGAGTTGTGGCCCATGGAGCTGGGATTGGTCAAACCTGATACTAGCACATCAGAGATGCCAGTGGTGCTGGTTTCAGGTATAGGCAGTGCTTCTGCTAGTTTATTCACAGGTTCATCAGAAATAAGTGGAGCAGAAAGAATGTTGTTGTTGTTGTCATTCTCATGCACAGAATCTAAGCTGCCAGGATCAGTAGGCTTGAAGCTGGCTATGGTAGCAGAGGTTCCCACATGAGCCACATCTGAAAGGATCTTGACATCATCATCTGAAGACTCAGATGACAGCTCTAAAACTGATGGGAGTGCTCAATTCTTGCCCTTCACATTGATACCTTCTTTCAGCTGCTCCAGTGATGGTGCAGTGGCATTAGCAGAGTCAATTTTGTCCATGTGGTCAGAGCTGTAGCCTATGTGGTCAGACTTGGGAGCCAACACTGTCATAATCGTCTTATCCCAGTCCATGTATATGGAACAAGGAATAAAAGTACGTGGAGCTGGATTGTAGAAAATTATGACTGAGCTTGCATAGGTAATGGTGGGATATCTTGAATGACTTACTGATGATGATGGTGTGAACTGTGTACTTCCGACCAGGTGTACCCTTTACTTCATCAAGGTCTTTGCCAGTAATTGAAGGCTGATTCACCACAAAATAACTTTGGTGCTCTGAGTTGAGAAGAACCCAGTGAAATGATCCTGCACCAGACTTGCTCAGATGGAGGTCAAGCCATTCAAATGGTTTGGGAACAGGCGTTGGAACCACTTGTCAATGAAACTCACATTCCATGAAAGAGTAAACTTGAGGTTATTGCCACCATCTGTAGTCATGAATAAACTGTAGCAGCAAAAATCCTCTTGCATGGCTTTTCCTGGCTTTTTGGCAGTGTAGAGCTCATCGTCCTTGGAGATAATATAGTTAGCAAGATGGCCTATAGATGGTAGAATGCATACCAAGTCCATGCCATCAGGTAACATCATTACAGATCCAATTTTGATTTTTTTTTCAACATTCGAGGAAGTAGGCTTGCTGCTGCTACTAGGGAGTCTTGATCTGCTGGTACTAGTTCCACCCATTGTAGCCTAAGAGAATATATTAGTTTATGCTCAGCTGAATATGCTACTAGTAAAAATACCTTGGTTGACAGCTGGAGACTAGTGTGTCAAGTGACCGATTTGGACCAGAAGCCAGATGACACCTCACCAAGAACATCCTGGGAGCTGGTTTGCATCGGGTGTTGCAAAGCGAACTTGTTCAAGATGGTCTAGACTGGATCTGTCTGGAGAGCAACAGTGGAGGGAGAAGGAAGCGAGTGGTGATGGTATTCCTTGTGACAACAAGTGCTGCAGCAATTCCCCTTCTGTCCTGCACACAGAATAAACTGGGTATATGCTGTTGGGGTCACATTGTTTGACATTGCAGCAGGTATGATTCACAATGTAAAGAGGCCACAAAATGTGGATAACGAGTCTATGCTACTTATATGATTCCTGGAATACAGTTGAATACCCAAAGTCTATAGTTCACCCTCCTCAATCATGTTGATCTCCATCATTACATGTAAGGCCTGTGCCCACAAAACAGCTCATGGCCACCAAATCCTGAATGGCAATTGCACTTTGTAATCCTTTGCAGCATGACCAATGGTGATTATTTCCTCTTCAGGATAGGATTCACCAACCCACTCCATTTCCACAACTCCGTAACCCACTGGGATAACACCATGATCTTGACTTGCTTGGAAAGCGCATGTAAATGTCTCATAACCATCCTCGGAACAAAACAGGGTAGTTGTAGATGGTACAGCAATAGCTGCATATTGAATGTATTGGTCTTGATCTGCTGCAATCTCAGCTTATACATCAACTGCATCATTGGAGTTGGTAATATATCTTTCTAGAACATTTGGATGTATATCCTCATTGGGTTCAGGATATACACCATGCTGTGACTCTGAGAGAAATCACATGTCCTGCAGCAACTTGGATAAACAGTGAAGCACATTGGAAAAGAAATCATATACACACATGGGGTGTTTGATTATGGCCATGCTTTGAGACCAGGTGGCTATTCCAGTCTTGCTAGAATCAGAGACAGTTGTAATTAATTTGATCAAGGAATACATGTTGCAAGAGCCAGAGGTGTTGTGGTTTGGTTGGATCAAGTGAGTGCATTGCCTCAAGGTGGGAAAAAAATGCATGCCAGCTATACACAAACTGGATGCCAGTGTTGACCCAAAGTTGTTCTATATCAGAGTTTGTGGTAGATTTTCCCCACATGAATGAAGACCTGTTGAGTCCACAGTGTTGAATCATCCAGACTGCAACATCCATGTTTTTGCCACTATGATCTCCACAGATATGTGAAGGAGTGCCAAATATGTGAATTGCATCAAGGAACAGGTCAAGAACAGTCAACACATAGTTGTTTGTACTAGCATGTAATCCAACAACCTACCACAATTTGATTGAGTAAAATTTTACAGTCAAAAATCAAACTTTATGAACTGTGCGACAATATCCATCAATTATACCATGAATCACAATACCCCATCAGATCAGTTTGTGATGGCCATTGATATGCCATAAGTAATTAGATCTCAGTACCTGATACACATGACACTGTACTTTTACATGGTGAAGTACTGGACCCAAGGGGTTAATCTGTTGCATGGATCTCCAGATGTGCTTGCGTTGTACACTTATTCCATGAGACTTCAAATAAGCCATGACAAATTGAATACCAGCATTAGGATGCTGTAACTTGTAGTTGCAAGTAACAATGTCAAGTTCTTCATCAGTTATGTCAGAGAACTGGTGATTGGATAAACTGTTGATACATAGATGTTTACGTAGAGTATTTTGATGAATGCCAGCTGCTCTTGCAAGGGTTTGAAGTGGGATCCAACAGGTCAGCAATGTTGCATCCACTAGCCATTCTTGGTCAAACTCAAGGCATTGCATATGCAACTCAGAGATGTGCACAGGACTCCTTTGAATAACATTGGCTTCAAGGCCTCCCCTTAATTTTTCTTTTATTAGCATTGAGGCTGGGTGACAGGCATTGAAAGGTATACTTACCATATAGAATCAGCTATTGCCTCAGCAGTGTCATCTAGTTTCTGGAGTAGCTCACCCAATACATGTGCACATGTACTAATCCAATGGATATCTTCCACCTCATGTTGCATAGCCTCTAGCACTGGTACCATTTGATTATAGATCCAATCATAGTGTATGCGAAGTGGGAGCAAGTCAATGTCTTCTTGCAATAAAAGCTGTGCAGCATGCTGATATGCATTGGATAGAATGTCATGGGCCTGAAAAATGTTGGCACTCCAATAGTCCTGGTCAGGGAGTTCAGGAAAATTTGCGGGGAGTGGGTGAGCTGCCATCTAATGTGGAGTCTACTGCAGAAGTGCCCCAAAACTTACATAAGCATCACACCATTAGACTTGACATCCGCACAAGTGTTTCCAACCTGTCAGCAATGGCCATTTTTCAAGAAAAGCATCTAGTATACTATTTCAATGATGGCATGGTCCACTTCTTGGTGAGATTTCTATTTTACATGTTTCATTCCAATCATCTGAGATGTCCATAGATTCTTGGGCCAACATGTCATACATTGTATAGGCTCTATCCTGGAATTCTATCCCTGTGGTCTTCAGTTCTCCAGACTTTACTCTCACTTTCTTGTCCTGAAACCCCATGGAGTACCCCTGCTGAAGGCTCATCTGATGAGAATCCCATCATTCTCTATGGGGTTGTTTGGCATGATTTTGATTATCTTCTAACTTTCTTGTCTGGTGGGTATGTGTATTTCATTTTCATGTAGTACTTTGTACAGTCAGATTCAGGCACTGACATTTCATCATTTCTAGCTATGTGGGAGAGTTTTGCCACCAAGAATTTCTCATTGCAGTTCTCAAGTTATCATTGTTCTTCGACATATCACATGAATACCAATATGCCATCACAGAACTCAGTCGACTATCTCCATTTGATGCATCCCTGAAGCTCCAGGTTAGACATTGGTACAATGTTGATGAATGGGTGGAGCCTGTATTTCATGAACTCTTGTCCTGACCACTGTCATCAATATCTCAGCTTGACGCCTGTTGTATGAGGCTTGATTATTTTTACATACTTGCCCACACAAAGTTGCTTGTTGAGGAGAGCTACCATGCCATCACTTACACAGAGCCCCCACTCATGCAGCCACTTGCATGCTTGACCCCACTACAATGCAAAGTTTCCTGGGCAGCAGAGTGGTGGAATGGTTTAGCCTGCCAACTTCTTCACCCTGAAGATCCATGCCATGCCTGTGAAATTCTAGCCATACTGGATGATGATGTTGACATTCCAAGTGTCTGTGTCGACTGCAAGAATGCAACAATCCCAAAAATTCAGCAGTCAGATGCTCTGCAACATAAGGAGACACTGGAGGATATTGCAATGATGGAAATTATGGCTCTGCAGACAGACAAGGATATCCAAGCTTTGTTCTGACAGCTCTACTCTAGTCAGTAGCTTTGTTACAGTCAATTCAAGGACTTGCAATTTTTGTCTTGGTCTTTTATCTTTGTGGCATACTACTGCTATTTACCTCACATGAACATTGATGCTTTAATGGTATGGCTTGCTGAGGAAAAGTGTTGCACTCAAGCAAGTCAAAATATGGTGCACTTGCCAAGGAATGTCATGCGCTCTGGGTTGACATGGCACACTACAACCATGTGCAGTCTGACCCTCATAAGGAAACCAAGTGAAGATGGAGCAATCATCCTCAATCCTGAAACCATTGAGCAAACAGAGTAGAGTGCTCATGATGTAAGTCTGGAATCTGAATGAATGTCACCACAAATCATCTAACAAGTTGTAGATACTGTTGAAATTACTAGTGTATTAACATTAGTAGTAAGTACTAATCATTTGTCTGTCATGCTAAATGATCATTAGGATAAGAATCCTGATGTCTGTCATGCTATTAGTGAATTATCCTAAACACTAGGTTAATAAATACATTAGTATTAATGAGTAATGATACTAATCACCATTCCTAATATACCTCATATAGAATGATGTGACACATGTTGATCATTAATGATCAACATTGACATGACACTTTGATCCTAGTCAATCCTAGCTGATCCTATGATCCTAAACATTCCTATTGATGATCTGAACAATAGGAAATGTCATCTATTATTCTATTGACATATCTATTGTTTTAATACTAGAACAATGAAGTCTACATTAGGAGAACAATAGGTAGATAGATTGTTCTACAACACTTTGTAGATCAAACTCAGTTATCTCAAACTGAATTCTAGATATATATATGATACTTTTGTATATGAAACAGAATACAGAATACATATGAGTCAGATCACTTGTAACAGACTACTTCTATTAATTAGAAGTTGTTTTAACTATTCTCTATCAATCTAGACTCTCATACTTCAAGAGAAGCCTCTGCTAAGTACAGTAAGTCTCAACTGTACATACTCTCTTTGTTGTACTACACACACTAGTGGAATAAGCTTCAGTTTCATTAGATACTCTCAGGGGAAGAGTCAGACATGGAACATGTCAACTTCAGCAAATTAGCACATCACTTATCTAACCTTGTTTGCCCTTTCAGCACTTTTTCTAAACCTGAGAAGCACAGCCAGCACTAGAAGTGCATCCAAGGTGTTCAAGTTCACTTTTTGTAAGGCAGACAAGACACTCAATGCAAGTCAAGAACACTAATTATATTAAAAACATAATCTACGTTGGACAAGTAGACAAGTCTAAGTACTCATAATAACCAACTCTGGCAAGCAGTCTGTACTACATTGTTGATGGCATATGTGCACACACAATACATGTATGATGCCATTAACAGGTCATGTACATGTACATGTATGGGTGGTGGTGTTGTTATGTCATGCAGTTACACATGCATACAGTTGTTGATTGATTGTGCATGCAAGCAGTATGTTGTTGTCATGGTTGCTGTCATGTCATGCAGTTGTACATGCATGTGACACCATTGTCAGTGGATCATTGGTTGGTTGCACACACATGTGGCACTAGGGTTGTGTCATGTGGTTGTGCACATGTATGGCATTGTTATTGCTGTTGGTTGATTGGATACTATGAAGTTGTGTGCAAGTATGGTGGATGTGAGTGCTGTATGTATATAGGTTGTTGTCTGTTGTCATCTTGGTGGCCCCATTGCTGTGGTGTCATTGATGATGGTGTCTATTGATGATGCTGTGTTGCTGTCATTGTTGTCATCATTGTCATTGCGGTGTTATTGATGGCAGTGGCCATCAATGACATTGTATTGTGGTTATTGTTATTGTGCAGGTGAGTGGGTATGGTATGTAGTCATCACAGTGTATACATGCATGCATATAGCACTGTTGTCATTATAGCCATTGCTGTCACCATTGTTGTGGTGGGATAAAGTAACTGTGGTAGTAAATTATGGAGACTTAGAGATTTGAGTGAACACTGTATGACATGTAATGTAAATGTGTGGGAGTTTACTTATATAATAAGTAATTGTATTGTACAATGTTTATTTTCAATCTCATCCCTTGTCACTGAGCTCAACTCAATGGCCCCAGTCCACTCACCCCCATTTGTTCATGTGCATGCACACATCCCTAAATGTGTGCTCTCACTGAATGTGCATACTTGCTGACCTACCTGCTCCAACAGCTGCCAGTGTCCACTAATACATGCATTTGAGTGCATCTACACCCTGTTTACACCAGCCATCACCAACCACCACTATGTACAAACTGCATCTGCTCACCCCTGCAACATCCTATGGCTGTTACCACTCACTACCATGTGAATGCACCTGCATCCACACCTGCTTGCACTGGCTATATTCCACAGCTGTTATGACCCACCATCATATGTGAATACACTTGCATCTGCACCTGCTCACACTAGCTACCTTCTATAGCTGCTATGGCCTATCACCATACATGCATACACCTGTACCTATATGCACTCACATCAGCCACCTCCTACAGAGCTGTTATGGCCCACCATCACCCATGATGTGTGAATGTATCTGCACCTGCTCACATCAAGCATCTTCCATGCCTGTCATGACCCACCATGTGTGAATATACCTACACCTGCATGTGCTGACACTAGCTATCTCCTATAGCTCATGACTTTGTATGCATGCACTACCACATTCCTGTGTACCTTGTGCTGTATAGTTAATATATCTGTAAATGCAGTTAAAATATATCTATTTTACTTTTGCTTTATTAAGTTGTGATTAAGTTGAATAAGGCTGAATTAAACAAGAGATAGGCAATACATATTCATTTTCACAAGCTGATGAAGTATACTAAGCTATGACTAAGGTGAAAATAATGATGATTCAAGACAAGGGATTGTATAGTCCAACTTATTCTCCTTACTGAAAATATCAGGGGATATAAAGTTGGCCATATGTGTATAAGAACCAAAAAAGTGACTGTCTATTTTCCTGATGAAGGCTACAGTTAATCATAGCCTTGATCTTATTATGAGGTATCTAATCCACTTTTGTCAGAAAGCCACTGCCTGTAATGGTGTAGAAACATGCCCAGAAAGCATTGAGCAACCCATCATTTTGCCTGACTCTTGGGATCATTTCTGCATAACACTCTTTGATGCAAGAAGCACTACTGCTCATGACCACTACATGCAATGGTATAAAGACAACTTTTGAGGCAAGAAGCACTCTTGTTCAAATGCCTCTTTTGCATCACCAAACTACTGGCTTCTGTATAGAGCTATACAGATGTGACAGAGTCCCAGTGCTCACAACTAGGTCCAGTCTGTACAGCTCTGTCAAGTAAGCCTACTTCTGTGTATCTGTGTATTTGTATGTTTGTGGGTCTGTGAATGTCTGTGATTGTTTGTGAGAATCTGTGGATATTGCAAATGAATCAAAAGTAATTGATTACTATCTAATACTAGTTCTAATCCTAATTCAATACTACTCTATTTATTCTATAGTATACTAGTATTGACAATATGAGAATTTTTTTCTCCTTTTCTTCCTTCTCTCTGTTTTTCCTCCCCTCTTTTCTTTCCTTCTTTCTCTTCTTTTTCTCTCACCTCTTCTTTTTCTTCCTCCCTCTTTTTTCTTTTTCTCATATCACTCTCTCCTCCATTTCGTTGTGTTAGATTGTGTTAGGATTATCAAGGTTAGAAATATCAAGGTTGGGATAATCAATATTAGGACTACCAAGGTTAGTATTATATAATGTTCTGTGACTCTGTGTGTTTATATATCTGTATGTCTGTATGTCTGAGGCTTCTGAGTATTCTGTGACATCCTGTAAGTCTGTGAGTCTGGAGATTCTAAATGGTCTGGGAGATCTGGGTGTTCTATGATATTCTGTGAGTCTGTAGATCTGAGGTCTGAGGGTCTGGATGTTCTGAGACTTCTAGGTGTTCTGTGATTTAGGTGGTGTTTCTGTGAGAGTTTAGTGTATTACGGATATTGTCCCTTCAGACACCTCCATTAAAGCCAGTGGATCTGGCATCAAGCACTTGGTTGGTCATCAGTGATTGGGCTGAACTTGGGTGTAGGATCATTTCCCTTTCATTTTGTACATCTTCATTCATAACATTATTAGTGATAGGCAGGGCCCAGACTCAGGCCCTAGGCTGGGCCAGGCCAGGCTCACTTAAGCCAGGCCCTTTACAAGGGCTCAGGCCTCAGATTTTTCAGGCCCTTGACCAGGGCTTAGGCCAGGGCTACTTAGTAATCCTGTTAGTAATTGTAACATAAAATTTTTAGGCCTACTTGCTTCCACAGTTCCACCAAAATGAATGTATCATCTGTTGAAAACATAGCCAGTTGACCAAAACAGGCAACACAACTGTCTGTGAAGCTCAGGGACATTGTGGTCCCATCATGTGGCCCCACTCTGTGGAGTCAGATGACAAATCCCCCCCTCATTTATGCCCTTCTCCCTCTATTGGCCACAAATGCAAGAATGCAGATACACAGCTCCTCTCAGATGATGAGGTGAGAGTTTCAACCATGGCCATCAAAGGTAAGATTGCTTGTGATTCTTATTTTGTCCTATGCTAATCAAATGAACAATCTGCAGCTAAACCTGTAGTGCCCCCTTCATCTACTAGTCATCTGGATCTGATTGACAATGGTAAGTTTGAAAGAGGATTGGCAAGTTGAACCTTACTCACACACAGATGTAACAGATCCTGATGGGACATCAGCAGACATAGAATTCCAAGATATTGAGGCACCCATAAAGTCATGTTGTGAGAACTGAAGCTGTGATGTTGATCACTTTTTTGATGATATTTTCATCTGTGCCAGTGACAGCAAAAAATGTTATAACTGCAAGCAGTGTTCAATGACACTTGTCATTGAGATTTTGACAATTCACCACCATCTCCAGTCATGCCATTGGGTATGGAGTCAGTTACTATTTTACTACTGACATTTAACATTCTGATGGTCTAGTGCAAGTACTTGAAATGAGTGGAAGAAAATGACTTCCAGTCTATGCTACCCAAGGATCATCAGATGCAAAAGGAAAAAAATATGCAACTGCTGCTTGATGGCCATCTCCATCCCATCATAAAGGAAGCAAAAGTACCTGTGTTCAGTGATGATCATTTTTGTGCAGTAGCTGTTCAATGGTTAGTTAATACTGATCGGGTAAATGTGTTACAACCCAGGATTCAATGTTGCTAATGCTCAGTAGCTATTATCTGCTCTTGAGCATCCTAGTTTCAAGACTATGATTGATATCTCTACTTGAGTGTCTGGTAGTATCAAGTTATCAGGCTGTAAGGTCACTCACCAACTAATCATCACCATGTTCAAAGATCACATGGATAAACTACATGCAAAGCTCTTGAGTGATGCTGTCAAAGGGTGGGTGAATCTGACATGTGATGCTTGGCAGACTTCAAACATAGATGTATATTTCACAGTTACATGTTCTTGGCTTCAAGAAGACTCCCCTTGCATGTGGGAGATCAAAATGACCCTTTTAGGGTTCATTCAAATGAACACCACATATGATGGTGTATGCTTGGGGCAGACCTTCTATCAGGTTGTTCATTGGCTTGGAATCACCCACAAGATTGGACATGTGACTTGTGATAATACTTTAAATATGGACATGATGACAGATGAGTTCGTCCAACAGATTAGGAAAGCTATTGGCAAACTGTGGAACCCAGTCAACAGACAAGTTTGGTATATTGTCATTATTATCAAATACAATCTTATGTGAATGTCTATAGGTGTCTTGCACACATCATCAATTTGACAACTCAAGCACTACTCTGTGCTCATAGTGGATCAAAAGAGTATGACTCAAAGAACCCCAACAATGACTTAATTATGGATTGTGGTTCTCAATGTGACAAGGTTGGGGTAGTGTGATCAATTTGTGCCAAGGTATGTATTTCTATTAGAAACCAATGTGTTAGGACTCAGTGTGTGTTACATAGGACTGATCTTCTGCAAAATGAAGGCAGTTGTTTCAAACCCTTCAAAAACAAGAATGGCCTGGCTACCCAGCATGGAAACAGCTATTACAGCTTCTCCTTGACATGCCAGTGCAGTGGTCATCCACATATCTGATGCTCCATTGAGTAGAGCAACTCAAAGAGGTTTTTCTTTTATTTTTCTGTATCCCCACCATCTGACATATTTTTATGTAGGATATCAATCTATTTATCCATCAGATAGCATTTTCTGAGAAAGAGTGAGACAAGTACCAGAAAATACTTGATCTACAACTAACAGATGAGGAATGGTTGTATGTCACCATGCTACTGGGGCTACTTTTGAAGGCCAAATATACACAACAATCATTTTCATTGGACAATGGTCCTGTGATACATCTCACACTTCTGGCACTTGAGGCTCTATACAAGGCTTGGCAGACACATAGTACAAAACCTGAATATATCAGTTTCTGGCCTGTACTTGTGGCCAGGTTACAGAAGGTAATAGAGTACTATGAGAAGACTACAGATTGTGATGCCTATATTATGGCAATGCATATGTCTGACTCTCTATCCCTATACTGCATCATTGACAGGAAATTTTAGTGCTTGACCCTGTTCAGAAGGGAAATCACATACACAAATATTGGGGTGCTGATACATATGATGATGCTATGAAGCACACAGAAGAACTGGTACATTGGTATTTATTATGGCTATCACACAGATAATAATACATATGCTTTAGTACAAGCAATGATATTTAAAGTTGAACAGAACAATTTCTACAAAGTCAACCAAACAGTTGAAGAGCACAGCATCATTTGGCAAGGTTAGCCAACTCCTATCTGAGCTGTCAGATGATGAAGATGAAGACAAAGTGTCTGTACTGTCTTCAATATATAGTGATCCTCAATAGCCCTGGCTTGATGACTTCCATGACTATCTCAATTCTAAGGACCATCTCACCACTGACACAGCATCCATCATTCAATGGTGGGAAATGAATGCTACAAGATACCCCATATGGGCCTTGTTTGCTTGGAACTATCTTGCCATCATGGCTACCTCTGTGTCAAGTGAGCATGTATTTTCATCATCTGCAATTACAATCATCAAACATCACAATTGGCTGAAGGGTGATATTGTTGAGGCACTCCAGTGTCTCAAGTGTCTCATTCAACATGAACTTTTATTTCATGAAACAGGTGATCCCTCTCTTACATCAGAGTCAGAGGCTATTGATGAGGATGGTGAAAGTTTGGATACTGGCAGGTTAGTCTTGGAATCCAATGAAGCGATTTAGGAGCTTGTTGCTGATTGTGAACACAATGGATTTGCTGTGGATTTGGAAGTTGATACATCAGGGGATAAGTCTGATAATAAGGTTTTCAATCTCTATATGTTTGAGTAGTTTTATTTTATGGTTCCAATAATGACTATGTTGGTCATCTATGCTACATTAAAGCCAGGACTGGGCCTCAAGCTGGGCCAGGCTGCGAATGAGGGCTAGGGCCTGACATTTGTCCAGGCCTGAGCCCTTCTAAGCCAGGCCCAAGCTGGGGCTTTTTGGCCAGGCCAGGCCCTGCCCATCACTAGGTCACATTATCTGTCCATGCTTGCCATGTAGGGTTTTTACATATTATCTGGTGCAATGAAAGTATGCCATTCATGTGTCTCTATAATCAACATTTCAGTTGTACCCCTGTGTTTTACAACTTACCATGTTGACCTTATAGCATTTAGCAATTACTGGGATGACTCTCTTATATATTTAGTATGTCTCTGTTTGTATCATTGTCCATCTGTCCTTGCTATTAAGTGTGTCATTGGATGCAATGAAAATTGTTGTCTCAATTGTGAGCCACTTCACATGATTGACTCTATGGATGACTCTAGTGACCCACTAGCATCAGTGCAATCAGCTGGAGCTGCCAGTGGGTGAGCACCTAACATTCATCACTTCTTTGAGAAATGTGCAAAGGAATTGTCAACATGTATTCTGTGCAGGTATGCTGCACAGATTGGGAGCCACCTCAGTAATCTGACAATTTTACAGGGATCTGAAGTATTAGTAAACTAGTCATGGATTTTCCAGGAAGGTAGTGAGCACAGCTCAACTACAGCATCCTAGCATAGAGGAATGTGTACAAGAACAGACCAGTGCAAGTGCACAGAATGCAATGTGCAGTCACCTGCATGACACATTGCACAATGATATCAGAGCACCAGCAGCAGTTGACAAGAGCAAATGGCCAAACATAAAACACCTACCAAAAACACCTGTTGAGTGCCCCAGGCCACCAGATATTGCTGACAATGAAGTTGAGCAAACAGGGATAGGCATGACAGCAGAGAGAGACCATCTGCACAAAGGTGTGCAGGGAATGGGTCTGGACTATAGTGGAAACGATGAAGATGTCGAGGACACACCCCCATGCATCTGGATTGAGGGGGAGTATGCCCAGGACAGCTGTATCAGACCAGTCAAGGTGGCTACAGGGAGTGCTTGCATGTGTGCACAACCACCAATGCTAGATGAAGAACTCAATCAGTGACCACTCAGCAAATTCCAATGTAACTGTGTAGTACTGTATGGGCCTGCACATTACTCTACATGTCTCATAGTGTCACAGAAAGGTCCCCCTCTGTACATTACACCCACAGAGAATACAATACTGTGCAGAATTGGGTAATCTGTATGGCATCCATACGGATTATTTAATCCTGTGGCAGTGCTGAGAACTTACAGTACTATATAAACTAATGCAATGCTTTAGAGATCACAACCTACTGCACTGCTCAGGCTTTGAGTGTTGGGAGGTTCACTGCATTCAAGGTACTGGTAAATACAACTAATGAATAGATATCATCCAAAGGTTTTAGCTGCCATTGTACAGCCTGTCACAAATCCATCACAGGAACCACAGACACCCAGTCTTTCCAAGACTCATCTCAGTCATAAGCTGTCAAGCCACAGCACATTCACAGTGCATCCTAGGAGACAGACAAGACAGTCAAAGGAGTAGGGTAATCATTGTTCAGGAAGTACAGTATCACACAGGAGCAACTATGTATAATCATAGTATATAAAAGATTTGCTATACATAATATAGTGGGGTGGTGGTGTATGTGCAGATAGCAGGAGGATGCAAGTGGGTCCACTGGACTAAATGTACTTGAGCATCAAATACAAATGGGTAGATTATAGGTGCAAGGCGCATAAACAACCTGGCATGTGTTTAAAGCATGTGTTGGATGGACCTAGGAAGGGCCAATATATGTTGGAGTGAGAAAAGGACAAAGGCAATAAGTGACACAAACCTTTGAAATGTGAGGGAACTAAGGTGTACACAGGTCAGGTGGCTCATCCCCAGATAATGGTAGGATGCAGGTGCATGTATGAGTGTGTCAAATATGAGCTGGTACACATATGATAAACATGAGACATTGAGCATGGGTAGAATACATGTTAGACAGGCAATGAGGTGAGTAAAGGTCAAAAATAATAAGCAACAGGAGTGTACAAACCTTCAGAATGTGACTGAGGGTGTGCATATGAATGTGAGGGTGGCATACCATTGGAGATGTGTTGAATGCCTGTGTCAAATAACCTCAGGATGAGGCAATACACAACAAGGTGAGTAAAGGACAGAAGTAATGAGTAACAGGGTGTGAACTTCAAAATGTTGCCAAGGAAATTGGAGTGCATACAAGCAGCTGGTCAGGTGGTGTGTATTCAAATAGTGAGGGGATGCAGGTGCCAAACCATTGGGCATACATTGAATGTGAGTAGGTAGACACACATGATAGGCAAGAATTGTTGGACAGTTGTTGAATGCATGTCAGATGGGTTTGGAATAAGTCAATAGGTGACAGAGTGAGCAAAGGTTGAAGGCAATAAGTATGAGAATAAGTGAGAAAACCAGGATACTCACAAATGGGTTGGAAAATACATATGTAGACAGTGTAATTACAAGCTGGTGGACTGCAGGAGAGGGTGGGTGACAAGCTGATTAAAACATGAATGGAAACAAGTCAGATGGGCCAACTTCACATCGGTACACCTGCTAGTTGTGTTTGAATGGGTAGGTACAACAGAACAGGGACAATCTTCTTTTTTCACCCTGTTGTATTGCTGGGCCATATAGATGTATGGGTGTGACTTCTGATATGCAGTTGTCACTACTGTCAACATAAAAGGCTTTATTGAGCTGTTCTCACCTTCTTGATAGGTGGTTGTTTTGCTTGTTGGCATACAACTAACAAGGTAAGGTTGTTATCTTTTGGAAGAATTTTAAATGTTTATATAACCACAAGATAAATGAATCACAAATATATTGTGATAAGTCCATGAAAACAAGCACAACTAGTAGGATAATCTGGGATCTACACCTCCAAATTGTTACACTTAGTCCAGGTAGGGCAAAGCATAGCCTCAAAAGAACCTGTAAAGACTAAAGACTAGAGTTCTAAAGGCTGGGCAGTGGTAAGACATCTCAGAGTCACTAGGCAACGATTAGATGACTAGGACTGTCAATGACCAATCAACAGCAGTTGGTTGGACTGAAGGGGACCAAGAGACAATCAGTCTTCTGGGACTAAGGTGATAGAAAGGCTAATGGCCAATCTGACCAAGGTACTGTTCACAAGACAGTGAACTGGGTACCTGGAGACTAAGAGTTCAAAGGACAAGCTCCTGTTCAGAACATGGGTAGAGGCTCAAAGAGATGAGGATCGATAGGAAGGAAGATCAAATGGATTGCTAGTCTAGAGGTACAGGCGGTAACTCTGAGGAGAACTAGCTTAAGGGAAAGGAAAAGAAGAAGAGAGGAAAGGTTTATATACCTACAGTATAGAAACTGATGGAATATGGAAGAACTATTGTACACAGGAAATGGTAAGCAAGATGACTAAAGAGAATGCGATAGAATTGCATGGAATATCCAAGAAGATAATGGAAGAGTTATGATTAGGAGGTGATGATAAGTCATTGGGCCGATGACTAAGAGAAGGCAAGTAATCATAGAAAAAGAAATAACGTCCAGGACTCATATGGCTAAGACAAAGAAAGAAATCATAACACAAATCCCATGCTGAGTCCATGTAATCCATACCAAATTCTCCTGTGTTCTCCTCATCTGCAACATTAGCATTCAAATGACCAATCCTGTTACACTTGGTCCAGGTAGGACAAAGTGTAGCCTCAGAAGAACCTGTAGGACTAAAGACTAGAGCTAAGACTTGAGACTAGACAACAACAGTTGACTAGGGCTAAGGGTTCTAGAGCCTGGACAGTGGTAAGGTGCCTCAGAGTCACTAGGCAATGAATAGGTGACTAGAACTATCAATGACCAGGCAATGACAGTTGACTGGACTGAAGGAGCCAGGTGACAAACGGTCAGCTGGGACTTAAGATGACTGAAAGGCTGGAGACTAGAGTTGTAAGGACAAGCTCCCATTCAGAGCATGGGTGGAGGCTCAAAGAGACGAGGAGTGATGGGAAGGAAGATCAAGTGGATTGCTAGTCTAGAGGTACTGGGAGTACTCTGAGGAGAACTAGCTTAAAGAGAAGGGAGGAAGAAGAAAGGGAGGGTTTATATACCTAAGGTATAGAAACTGATGGAATATGAAAGAACTAATTGTACACAAGAGGTAGTCAGCTAGATGACTAAATAGAATGCAATGGAATTGCATGGAATGTTTAAGAAGATGAAGGAAGAGCTACAATTAGGAAGTGATGATGAGTCATTGGGGTGATGACTAAGAAGAAGTGAGTAATCATAGAGAAAAGAGATAACATCCAGAACTCGTATGACTAAGCAAAAAGAAAGAAATCATAACAAATCCTAGTTAATTTCAAAGTTATAAATAAGTTATGCATCTTTAAAATAAAAATTACAATCTGTCTGAGGCACAACTTATGAGCATTTGGTCAAAGTGGTGGGCCTTTGAAGGTCAAGCAGAAAGTGTCTTGATACTCTTCAAGAATTTATTGTATGATGCCTTGAGGTCCTTTGTATACCACTTTATGTTCTTGTCTGTGCTCTCATTCCAATATCTGTTGAGTAAAAAGTGGGCCTGTTGATCAAGTCAGCAGATGTTCAGGGCCAAATAAGCATAAAAATTACCATTGCAGCCACTACTGCAAGTGCTTTCTTGGGTACAGTAGTCTGGAACTCTTTAAAAGTGCAGAGAGCCTTCAGAGTATGGCTATAAAACTCACTTATATTGTGATGTAGATATTAAATTCAATACATTCTGCTTCATGGTTTGTATGACAGCTTCAGATGCTATGGCAGTTTGTGAAAAGAGTGCATATCCTATTGGGATGATTTCTTGTGCAGCCTTCTTTATTATGCTGTGAAAGATGCCTATATCATCATACAACTAATCAATGTAAGTAACCCAGTATGTCAAAAAATATTAGCATGCACCAAGGCCATCATATCCTCTAAGCTTGGTTGAAATCAAGTCTACCTGAAGATCAAGTTGACTTCTAATGCAATGGCTAGGACCATTGATGCTGAGCATACTGAGAAATAGGACTGCATCATTGTGCCTGGGGAGAAGAATGAGGCTGTAGCAAGCCTTCCTCATCATTGTCATCAGTAGGCTGACCATCATTTGCTATGTTCTGACCATGGTCATGCAATGGCTGGGACTATTGAGGTTGGCCTTACTGAGAAATGGGGCTGCATTGTTATGACTGGGGAGGAAAGTGAGGCTGTAGCAAGCCCTTATTGTCACCATCATTGTCAGAAGGTGGACTGTCATTTTCTATGTTCCAATTGTGGTCTTCTCTGTATATGTCATATCATACCCTTATTGTGTATCTAAATTATGAGCAGTTTCTAGATCATCTTGAAAATTAATAGATTAGAAAGAAAAAGGAGAAGAAAAAGTTAAAAATACAACCCAAATTGTCTTTGTCATTCATTCCACATCTCCTGTTGGCTGACTGACATTTCCCCAACAAAGAATCCCTGTTATCAATATCCATCCAAGTCCCTGTATCCTCTGATAATGGGCTTGCAGCTCACCATTGCAAGGACAATAGATGCCTTGAAGCCTATGTGTATTGTAGCCTACAAGTTTGTGTGATTAAATGCCAACTAACCTTAGGGATCATTTCAGAAGCTCTTGAGGTGCCACATTTATTGGCAGGCCATGTTGCATTACCAGATGAAACAACCCTAAAGCCCACTATGGACTTATCACTAAGTTGCACTAGAAAATATTAACTTAGAAGAGATCTAGCTCTAGGGGAACTACCCAGAAGAACCAGACTGGGGATGCCAGTTGGCCTCTAGGGGTTTATATACTACTGTCCATGTATGTACATGTTTGTATCAGATCTACCAATATGTATTGTATAAGTCCAATCCTGTGCTCTAGGAGGTTGTGGCATAGCTCTTGCCTCATATATCAGGTGAGTCTTTAATGTCTGCCATCAGGCTGTGCAAGTAGGTGCAGGCCTGTGGTTAAAAAGTCTGTGCTTTCACCAAATAGAAGAGAAGAAGTGGAAATGAAAAGATGTCCAGAAGAAAAGAAGTCTGTGGGAATAGAAGGGACCTCATGTATGTACCTTAGGTTTCAGATTCTTGAAACATTCTTAGGATGATGGCCAGCACTTACTGTGCAGCATAGCTGTGACTCTATTTATGGACTAGCACTTATGGATCAACCTGGATACAGTCCAATCCTTGCATTCAGATGCCTTGAGGACCTTCCAAAGGTCTATGAACCTTAGGTAGGTTCACTTGGAAAAAGAAAGGTGAAAAATATAATATCATTACACCAGAGCATCAATCATGCTGATACTCTTTCAGTATTTGTTGACCAACAACTAACTGATCCAGCAAGTTGATGGGTTGTGGCCCAAAGTGACTGCAAGGGGCTGATGGCTCAGTCACCTGTTATGTATCTGAGTTGAACAGATCTGATTGAATGTTTGGAACACCTTGTGTGAGAGGTCATCAGCATTATTAGTTGCTTTACAATAATAAGTGATCTTTCCCCCCCATCTGCTTCTTCTTTCAAGAATAGCATGGAGTTGGAGCCATCTGGTTGACTGGTTCCTCCAAAAGATATTCTTGCTCAGTAAAGCACTGTGGATTGAGTGCTAACACAGTTTTTTCAAGCTGTGAAATGTATCCAACCTTGCCCACAGTTGAACAAATCAGATGAGATTCCTGAGCAGTGGATGCCCCATGCTTGCTACTAAGACCACTGAAGTCTTTAGAATGGTGAGCAGATGCTATAATACCAGTGAGAAATGGGTAGGGGGGTATAAGATGGAAGATGAGGACCTTAGGGGGAAAGAGGAAGTCCTGCCTTTTTATAGCACTAAAAAAGTAGCACATGTTGTTTAACAGGCAAATATCACTTATACTCACTCAACTCATCACCTACAGTTGGTTGACATCAATGTTTGCCAGAACATGGATTACATCAGCTACAGGCTTGACAACATATTACACAGGAATACATAGGCACAATTCATCATGAGATTTAATGCTTTGTTATTCAATCACTTCTAATACAAGTCTTTTGCAGTTATGAACCATATTCACTGTTCACTGCTCTATCATATCAGATCAAACTGACAGTAGGTTACAGAGGTCTCACTCATGAATTGAGGCACATGATCCTTAGCTGGGCATATTCATTGTGGGATTTAATACTACACTATTCAATCACTTCCACCACTGGTCATAAGTATTTCATGGCCATGAACTATAACAACATTATATTCTCCTCCCAGATTGTGAGTTGTTTTCTAAGGTATGCCCTCCCCACATTTCATTCAGCCTTTCTTCTGTCTTCAGGAGCTGAAATCACAACTACAAAGTCACTTGAATGGCTTGAATGTATAATCACTGTGTTCCATGTGCTTGGATGGCAGAGTCAAACCCTGAGCCTCAGTATGTCTGAAGCTGGCTAGGCAGTCAAGAAATCATTGCTGATTTTGATGAGTACTATACTCATTGATTGAGTGTCCCTTGATGTACTGCTTTGTAGCTCCCAACCACCTCAAACCTTTGCTAGCCCATGTCTCTTGAAGATCCTTGACATTGTCTCCATTTTGGTGTGTTATGTTTCTATAAGCCCTAGCATAGTGATCATGTGGTTGCACCAATCCTATTACACTGTCTAGTTGCTGGGTGTTTGCCAACATGTTCAGTAGTATTTTGTACAAATTGTAACTTCTGTAGCTGTTCATGGTCTTTATGACACTGTAACATTTTGAGACTGTCATGTATTGTGAGCACAAGTCATGGCTATGGTCCTAAACAACTGTTGACTGTTGATGTATTTGATTGTATATTAGCCTGCTGTCTCTGCTGTACTGGATACCCATCAGACCACTGTTGAACATTGTATACACATGAGGGAGTCATATGACATACTGTGGGTTTGTAGTAGTAGTAAAATATTTTTCAAGCTGCCCTAGTACTAGCACCAACAGCAACTAGTGAGACAATTCAACTAACCACAACACAATGCCATCCATCCTTTCTGGTGGTACCAGAGGTGGTCCTTTGGATTGTCATACTACTCATCAAGATGAACTGTTTGACAATGGAGTGTACTGTAGTAATACAAACACCAGCAATTACTATAGCAATGGACAGAGGGGTCACTAAATATTCAAGATTTCCTCTCTAAATATCCCTCAATTTTCTAGGCCATTTATCTCAGACCACAAAAATTGCAGTCATCATGGTAGAGCACAATTATGCCTCCAATCTCCCTCATCCAACAAATCACCAGTACTATCTCTGCCTTGTTTGCTGGATATTCCTAATGAGAGACTAGACAAAATCAATCTTGGAGATGGTAATGTTGTTGACAAGGAATGTAATGAAAGTGTCCAAGATGTTTACTCAACACATGACTCACTTGCCCATGAGTGCCTCAATTATGGTATGATGTATTGGCACCTAGAGATACTACCATCTTAACATCACAACCATTTGATTACCTCTAGTAAAGTGTAAAGAAATACTGGCACAAACCCAAGACCTGCATGCAGGGAGTGTTTGATAATGTAGGTATACTGCAGGGTCTAAATATCAAGACTAATTTGTACTTCCTTCATACTAGATATATGAACAGATAACCTCTTGAGAGCACACCTTTCTCAAAGAAGAGTTAAAAGATATAGAGCATCTTGTTTGGAAAACCTTATATCCAACCAAATGAGCAGTACTGACTCATCAATTGTCAGGCCAACTTACATCCACAATCTTCAAAAGTTTATTATAGCAATGCCACATGAACTCCACAAAGCATACATCACACCTCTTGTTTATGGTCTGGAACAGGAAATCAAAGGTATTCTGACTTTACACAAGCCTCATCAGATACTCATTGAGGTTTAATGCAACACCTCTGTGCCTGGGATTAAAGTTACATCTGTTCCAGATCTTTGTGTACTGGTTACTTCTAAACAATCCACTTCACATCTCATGACTCCTCACCAGTGCATCTTTGTGGAGGTAGCATATACACAATCTGAATCAAGTGTTATGTAAAAACTGAAGACATACATCAATTCACACCCACATGCACTCACTATCATCAAGATCAGAGTAAAAGAACACTCACAGTCCTTGCCATTGTATTTGTCATCCCTTGCAAGTAAATACATCAGTGCTGACATTCTCAGCTAGAAAGAATGGGGTCCTGAGTTGTCAGACACTAATCCATTCAAGATTGTTTGTGATGTGTATACTTAGGTTGACATTATGGATATTCGTGTTGACATCTGAGTACATAAAGGGGATGCCCCCCTCAACCTGGAAGTCAAGACTTCTGGTCACTCTGGGACCTTATACACATATGGAGTATATATTTACTTGCAGCTAAGTTCCTGAACTAAATAGCAAGGCTATATTTTTATAAAATCTTCTCCCACATCAGTCTACCACTGCCTTGGATGCTCTATTCAAGAAGATGATGAAGGGCTTGCAAGACATCATTTTGAAGTATGCTGATGAAACCTTGACACATGCAAAGCTGGACAGTCTCAGTGAGGAAGAGGGACAAATTTGGATTGAAGGTATTCATGGTTGGGTACCAAGAGTCTCATCTATCAATTGGGAAGATATCATCAATCAACTTGAGTGTGGCATGCACAGTACTACTCATACCTACTATAGAACCTGGCATTCTCATTTGCCCAAACGACCCGTTTCTGAACTTTCCTCAGATAACAATAAGGGATCTGCTGACAGATCAGCCATTGTCAAGCAAGTCAATCTCAACATTGAGTGAGAATACTTAATGTTCCATTAGTATTTTGTCACAATCTCAGTCTGAACTTGTGCATGCATCCTTACATTTCATTTCAAATATTGTCTAGTATCAACTTTGCTGTACTCCTGTCTTATAGCATGTTTGTTTGTTCAAGAAAATATACAATGGTATATGATGGATATAGTGTACATCAGCAAATTCAAAGGTGGTTGTACAGTTCTGTATAGCCAGCTACAGAGTTTACAGTGCCACTGTTACGATTTCTCTTCTTGTCTTAGTCATATGAGTTCAGGACGTTGTTTCTTTTTCCTACGATTACTTACTTCTTCTTAGTCATCGGTCCGATGACTCATCATCCTCTCCTAATCGTAGTCTTTTCTCCATCTTCTTGAACATTCCATGCGATTCCAT
>JBBPMY010000152.1:0-16783 GCA_038090615.1 Phylloporus gajari | reverse complement strand
CATTTTCTGAACCTCACGTCTCAATGTCGAATCCATTTTAATGTCTGCAACAACCGTGTGGAATCCTCCAGCAATTTGCTATTTTCTACGAAAGAAGCGTACGCAGGGTCGATGGTGCGTCAAGACTGCATCTGCCTTGCAGACGCGAGACTAGGAGCGCATTTGGTGGGTCTGACGGGCCATCGGATTCATAAGTAAGAGAATCCTTGACTCACGGATTCTATACCCTAAGTGGCACTGGACAAGCACCTTGATTGATTGTACGCTCGTGCGTCAAATCCAGAGGGATTGGTACCGTCCATGCGAGTCCAGATAAGCTGAGAAGTCGACAAGAGAGTCGTAGTCAAGTGCATAGGATAGCCGTGAGAATTGACACGTCCAACCTTCAACTTGTTCGACCACTTGCCATGCCATGGAACGATGCACTCCGAGCAAGAGAAAATAGGTTTTTTGCATCCCTGAACTCGCACAAGCTACTGCTTTATGCCACGGTATCCTCCATCGCCGTCTCCGCCACGATTGCCAATGCCCTCAGGAGACACAGCAACTTCTACTCTCTCGCCATCCATCTTTCCAAGAGCAATCGGAGCGTTCTGGTCGGTATTACATCTACCTTGTACAGGATCATTTCACCTTACCACCTTCAGATTCTCGCCAACTTTGGGGTTTTGGTCGCGCTTTTGTGTGCTCAATGCGCCAGACGTGTATTCTTTGGGCCCCTGCGGCCACAGGAAGTCGAGGTAGGCTGTCATTGCTTGTGTTGTCTGATATCATGTACACACCGATCATTCTAGCGACTTTACGACCGTCTGTGGTTCTTTGTGACCGAGTCACTTCTTGCCTTCACTATCTTCCGGGATGATTTCGACATTCCATTCCTTCTCATGTTCGGATTTTTGCTCTTTGTCAAATCTTTCCACTGGCTGGCTTCTGACCGTATCGAATGGGTATGTCTTCTGCTTTCCCTTTGAATATGCTTGGTGAGCACTTTACGGCAGATGGATCAGCGCCCGTATCCTGGCCCACCAATGCTATTTCATCTACGGATGACCGGCTTATTCGCCATCCTTTGGTTCATTGATTTATCTATGTTCGCATACGCTGTCGACAGCACTACCAAGAATGGCGTTGGTGGCATGATGATGTTCGCGAATGAAGTACGTTCGCACAGCCCCGCAATGGATTTCTTATTGATCAATACAACAGTATGCCGTTCTCATGGCTAGTGCTATGAATGTTGTAGCCAAGTATCTGATCTGTGTCACTGATCTTCGCCGCGCCCAGCAGAGAGGTGGAGAGAATGCCCCTCCTTGGCAGAACAAGAGCATGTGGATCTTTTACGTCGAGTTGGTGACTGGTATGTCAACCTTTGTGTGACACACGCTGTAATTACTGACTGATCAACCCAGACTTCCTCAAGCTCATAACATATCTTCTGTTCTTCCTGTTTATCGTGGCTTTGTACGGGTTGCCCCTGAACATCATCAGGGATGTATACTTGACTGGGCGCTCGTTTGTCACGAGGCTACGCGCATTAATTCGATACCGTGCAGCCACGCGTAATATGGATGAACGCTATCCAAACGCAACTGAACAGGAGATGTCTGCCCTGACGGACCATACTTGTATCATTTGCCGCGAGGAGATGTTTTATCAAGGGAGACCCGCAGGTTCCCAGCCAGAGACACAGCCTTCTCCAGATGGACCAAATATGTCTCCGAAAAAGTTGCCTTGTGGGCATATCTTTCACTTCTACTGCTTGCGATCGTGGCTCGAGCGCCAACAAAGCTGCCCTACATGGTAAGTCCTTAGTTGATTTACTATTTTCTTAGTCAACATTAATTGCTGGTCTATAGTCGACAGAGCGTTCTCGACAATCCCCCACTAAACCAGCAACGCCAACCACAGGCTCCACGGCCACAACCACAGGCTGGAGTGCGCCAGCCTCCCAACTTCTTTGGGTTTCATCACGCTGGGGTTCAGCAACAGCCAGAAAACGATGCACTTGCTCGGGTTTTAGGGTTATTTGCGCGCAATGCTGCCCAGCCACCACAGGCGGTTCCAGGTCAGCACGCTCCTGCTCCAGGACCACAGAACATGGGTGCTCAAGGTTGGGCCCCCGGTCCTGCACCAGGTGTGGTCATCCAGTATAATATCCAATATCAAGGCCAGCCACCGCATGGTCAAGTGCAAGTATCCCAACCCTTGCGTCCTGTACCACCATTTAGTGGGTTCGTCGGACCAAATCGGGACTGGCGTCCATGGGATTTTGATCGACGGTGGCTTAATCAAAGAGATGCAGGAGCTGTCCAGGAGCATTCTGCAACTGAGGGTGGCAACCCACCACAGCCGATGTCCCAAAATGCCTCACAAGCGCCTAATGAAGCAGCCGCCCAAGCGGCTTTGAGACGTCTCGGTGGGAATTCAACCCCTGTCCACGCACCGCCATTCTCCAGAACTGCACCAGTTGCTTCTAGCTCAAATGATACATCAACATGGAAAGTCCCGACTCTGATCCCGCTAGATGGTAGCCAAGCACTGGAAAACTTCCCGACGTCTCAGCAGACCGCGCCTGCTCTACGCTCATCCTCACTCACCGTTCCCCCAATCCAAGAACTAGGATCCAACTTATCCTTTACTGGCTCCCAAACAATCGGCGCGCAGTCACACGACCGGAATAGTGGACAGGTAACAGACGACCAATTGGCTATCTTGGACCGTAACACACGAGAAGCGATCGATGAACGGATACGAATCTTGCAAGGGGTATCAGATACGATAACCCATTGTGTGGACGACCTCGTCAGAGTGAGAAGTACTCTCCCGCCCCCTTTATCCTTGCCGCTGCAATCTCCTCCGGTGACCAGAACAAGCGATGTTCAGTGTATGTTGTCTTACCTCGTACGGCATATATACACCGCTGAGTCGATCGATTTTTTTTAGCAGATGGAAGTCCTCAGCCAGGCACCATCGTGTCTGCTGAAGCCGAGGCATCAACCTCTCCATAGGACCACGTTGATGAAAGTGTACACTGGAGTATTCTTCCTCAGGGCATATATAAGACTTCTATAGTAGTCTCATCGACGTAGTTCAGATGTTCAATAACACCTCAGCTCTACGTTTTACCAAGTCTGGATCGACATTCGCTTTGTCGACCTTGGAATAAAATGACTTGAATATTAATTCAAGGGCTTTCTTCGGATTTCCATCCTGTAAGTGGCTCGGAGCTACCTCTTGAAGTACGCTGTCTATGTCCGCTTCTGAGAGCATGGGCGGTAGGAGCACAGATATGATTTCTGCTTCTCGATTTTCCTTTTCTACAAGATCGGGCCTCTCGGCTCTTGCGAATTGAGAGGCAGACTCGGTCTGAAATGGCACATGATGTGAACAATGCCTTTGGACATGGAGTAAAAACGAACACGGCGCAGGACTGCTTTGCGCATGACACCGACAATTGCGGAAGACGACACTTCAGAACCTGTTGACTTGTCCAGATTGTATACCTCAGAGAGTACAGACTGTACGTGATAACGTGAATGTCCGAATCACCATGTTCGTAATGGAACGCACCCTCAAGGTCACAGAAGACACCCGGTCTTTATTCTACTCGCATGTGAGATGGCAGGTCGTGTCAAAAATGTAACAAACAATATTATACTGCACTTACCTTCATGGCCTGCTTCACTCCTGCGAGAAGTTGGTCCCGAATCCCTAAAAGAAAGTTAGCGAGGCAAATATGTTCACAATAACACCGACCTTCATTGGCGGATGGGATGCTCGAATGGAAGGTCCGAGATGCATAGACTCTGCCGAAACTCCTTGCGACGCAGTAAGAGAGAAGACTCATGGTTACTACCTGGTGAGCACGATCTCGTCGGGATCCGGGTGGAGTGCGTGATCACGTGAAGTGAATGATTAGATGAGCTTGTAAATTCACTCTGCCACTGCGGTCATGACTACTCAAAACCCTGCGATACCCCTCCCAAATAACTACGTTGATGCGATAAGAAACTCGTGCAGAGACCTTCGGGAGGCTCAAAATATTCAGGTGGGCAGTTTGGATACGCACATTCACACGTCTCAAAACTCTATCTTGAATTGCGGCGGCCACGAGCGCCAGTAGAGCCGATGCCCCGATGCCTCACCACGAGCCTACCCCTCTGTTTGTCACAAGCAGGGTTTTGCATTTACCAATCTCCAATCCTAGGTACCAGATGATGCTGTGAGGCGCCTAGTGTTCTCCCCGTCATTTCTCCACACGTTCAAGCGTGTTTCGAGCAAGCACGGACTCCATTTCCCGCTCAAATTTCCCTCCGTTCTCGCCGAATTGAACTTTTTCTGTGTCCTCTGTGTCCTTAATTTTGCTTCTGGATATCGTGTGCCTCTTCACGAGCAAACTGGCCGCGGTGCATGGGACAACATAAGAGCACTGGCATTTGGCATGTACTTGTCCTCCTCCACCGGACAAGATGATTTTCTCTCCGCCAAGGGCATGCAAACCATTGCGCCGCATCAAATCGCGCAGCTCATGTCTGTCAAGATACACGTGGAGCGATCTCACGAAACGTTACCAGGGGTCACTGTTGGCGAGCTCGGTGGACCTTTGTACGATCTGGTCAAATTGATCAGTACAACATTAAATGAGACTGGAGCGATATTGGAGCGTTCGGGTGTGCCAGACTTGGGGTCATTTGTCTTACAAAGTCTAACATCAAAGCGCGCTGGAAAACGTGGAGTGACTGTGGATGACATTCTGAATGACGTGTGTTTCTCCACCCCTCGTACTAGGTGGTTCAGAACTGAATTTTACAAAGCTCGTGCGTGCTTTCCCTACATTTCGGGACATGGCAATTGTGGACGGGATACGTCAGTTTTCATCTTCCCCAGGAAGTAGTATTTGACGTCAGAAACAGCCGTATATTGTTTCAAGAAGGCTCTGTTCCTTATACATGGGCTGACTATACGCTTTGGGTCATTAGCTCCACCACCGTTTCCATTACCAGACACCACAAAAGTGCCGGTGTTTACTGACAACGTCATCCCTTCTCTGCTTATTCACCTGGGAGTGTTGGACCATTCGGAAGCAAAAGATGTCATGCTGCGTGGTCTATTCCCCTATGCTGCGAACGACACGAATGTGAACACGCTTCTCGCCGCTCCAGGGATGGACACCGTGGTAGATTCAGCAAGGAAGCTAAAAACAGCAGTGCCCAAAGAAGGACCTATGCTTACACCGGATCAAGCCTACATTTTGCGCGCCGCAGCAGTAGATGCCTGCGAGAAAATCGTGGAATATGCCCATCAGTTAGACGAAACCGGCCTATCCGATAGTCAAGAGTGGATCAAAGACATCACCCTTCCAGAGTTGGACATGTGGCTTTGGGCTGTCGCAAAAGATAGGTCGGACTACAGGGATCTTGAGAGGTTCGTGTTGCGTGATACAGTCTTCTTCTGAGGGTTATATAGACCCTGCATCTGGGAATGGGCGAGGATATTACCACAATTCACGGAGATGTATTTGCTTCATAGCTACGTAGCATACTACTCAATACGGCACATAGCAGTTTCCGATTAAAAATGGGAGTTGATCAACCCAACAGTACTGTTGACAAACTGCTGAATCTGATGGTGATCCCGATGCATCGCAGGCGACCCACTCGCGACCGCGACGCCTCCTGAAGAATATCACATCTCGTACGGAACTCGGAACAACATACATCCGCAAACGTGAAATGGCAACCACACGCGTGGCGGCGCTAAGACGGTGGGTTTCGAGACCGTTCCAAGGCCAATTGGGGAATGAGCATAGCATAAGCCTTCATAGAGCGCACTGCATCTCAAAGTCAAGGTGGACATACGTGTTCCCCAGGCCGGGGAGATCACGGTATTAGTGCCAGTGCGGGCCAGTGCATCAAAGTACTGGTCAGCGCGGACGCTTTGATGAGGATGTTGGGCTATGGGCAAGCTGCGACGCGGGATCGAGCGTAATCGAGTCTCCACCTGTGTTGATCTAGGGAGGCACTGCGGTTCAATACGTCGACCGGTGGAAAATGGAATCATTAACCCTGCGGAATAACCCCTTTTAACGTTTTATAGCACATGTCAGAAGCACGGGGCCATCGAGACCAACCGGAATTCCATAGTAAGATGCGAAAACGAGGCCCTGAAGATATGATATTCGACTGGGCCGCACGATCGTCGTGATGATCGTAGTAAGGAAGCTCGAGGCCTGGTTACGCTGCGCCCCATCAAGTGTTGGCAAGCTACAAATTTCGTGTACAGCACTCACTCTCAGAATCCACGTCTCATGTCATTCGAGTGACTATGTTCGGGTTGAATTAAATGGGCAAGTATAAAACGCGGGACTCTCACAGTGCAAGGGAAAGCTAAAAGACCCTGATCCCTGGCCGCTCCCAATCCTGCCCGCCGTTCCCACCAGACTTCCATCAAAATTGAACAGAGATGTCCACGCCCGAGGATGATTTCGAGATTTTCATTACCCCGCCTACCTCGCCACGCATGTCTCACGACATGGAAATAGACTTTTTACCCGCCGAGTCCTCGCTATCGAGGCGGGGTAGCAGGCCGTCCGTGACGGCTCTGCCCTGCTTGCAGACGAACATTGTCTGGGACCACGACCTCGTCGTCGAGCGGGGGTCACCTACCAACTTGGTTCGTAATAAGGTTGATGGTCACACACCTATTGCCACACCATCACCGACGATTGCCGACCCCATTACACATCAACTTGCCGACAGCACAACACCAGTCTACGTCTCGAGTTCTCCGTCTAGCTTCAACTCGATGCCCTTGCCTATGGATTCCTCTCATCGACCCAACAAATCGCCGTGCTTCGTGCACTCTCATCTCGACAAAGGCACATTGCTCCAGGACTGGTTGCACGCAAAGGATAACAAAGCCCTTGGCGTCGATGTCGGGGTTGCCAGGTCGCTCCAGCGGTCACAACGCCTACGCCCCCGCAGCGGCTCTGTCACGTCTACGCCGGTAGAGCTCCAAGGCAGAGATGATTCTCACGTCTTGTCCGGTAACGACGACGACGACGATCCCAATAGCAGCAGTCTGACGAGGCAGCTTGCGGAGACTGCTGTTGGTGTTCGAGAAATGAGCAAGCAGCTAGGTAAGCTGTCCTGCGCTTCGCATGGTACTTCAGACTCATCTTGTACAGGCCGTACCCGGATACGCGCAAACATTCAAAGTGTCCTTATCGTCACCAAGGCTCGAGACAATAGACTTATCAGGTTAACGCGCGAGCTCGCCCTTTACCTTATGCTCAAGCCGCGCCATGGTCATCGCGGTCTCATTGTGTGAGCAATTCTTTAGCGGCCTTTATCATGACCTAACATACACGCCTAGTTATGTAGATCACCAACTACGACAATCTAGACGCTTCGATGCTGCCGGCATTAAGCGTGAGCATCCCGAACTGTTTGAGCCACTTCCCAGTAGGAGATCGAGTAGCAATTCTCTGTCATCCTTGTCCTCGTTTACGTCTCAAGATGACCCTTATCAAGTGCAACAAGAGGGACAACTTCGCTATTGGACCAATGAGATGTGCAATCACAGTCCGCATCTTTTCGACTTTGTTGTCACCGTGAGTGTTTACGTGATGACTTGCCATACGGTTTTAATGCGATTGCAGTTGGGAGGGGATGGAACCGTACTTTTCACGTCCTGGCTATTTCAGCGCGTCGTTCCACCAGTCCTCCCGTTCGCCCTGGGTTCTCTAGGGTTCCTCACAAACTTTGACTTTGCAGATCACCAGGCAGTAGTGGACTCTGCGATTGATGCGGGTATCCGAGTAAATCTCCGTATGCGATTCACCTGCACTGTGTATCGTGCAATATTCGACAAGGGCAAGTGTAGGAAAGCGGTGAAGAAGGGTGAGACTGGCGAGATCATGATGAAAGACTTGAAGAAGGGTGGGTGGGAAGCCCTCGAGGGTGGCTGGTCAGGCGGCGTTCTACCCGACGCTGGCAGATACCCCAAGGACAGGGAAATCATGTGCTTTACCACTCGCCCCGTGGAGACGTTTGAAGTCTTGAATGACCTTGTCGTAGATCGAGGGCCGAGTCCCTACGTCAGTCTGTTGGAACTTTTTGGTCCGTGTCGACAGCTTTTCCCTCGTGTTCCACGCTGACTTGGGGATAGGTGACGAGCATCACATGACCACTGTCCAAGCAGATGGCCTGTGCGTAGCCACACCAACTGGCTCGACTGCGTATTCGGTAGGATCGGTTCAAAAGTTCTTCCGTCTGAGAATGCTGACTGTCCTAAAGCTCTCCGCCGGTGGATCTCTTGTTCATCCGGAGATTCCCGCTATTCTCATTAGCCCCATTTGCCCGCACACGCTCTCCTTCCGACCGATGCTCCTCCCTGATAGTATGGAGCTCAGAATTTGTGTCCCATACAACTCTCGCAGTACTGCTTGGGCTTCCTTTGATGGCCGTGGACGGGTGGAACTCAAGCGTAAGTTGGTTTCTCGAATGACGACGACTATTCCTGCCTAACTTGGAAACAGAGGGTGACCATATCAAAATCACTGCCTCAAAGTATCCATTCCCCACGGTATGTGCGGACCAGCAATCCACTGATTGGTTCCACTCGATTTCTCGTACCCTAAAGTGGAACGAACGCCAGAGGCAAAAATCATTTGTCGTCGTGGAGGAAGCGCCAATAAAGGCGAGCCGCTCGCGAAGAATGGCATTTGGTTCCGGTCCAGATGGGTTGCTTTCTGCTGAACCGCTTGAAGAGGAAATGGAGGAGAGCGACGAGGATGATGACAAGTTTGATATTGATGACTCCTCGGCCAGCGTTATAACTGAGGAACAAAGTATCACGATCCAAATTCAAACCGAGCAGGACTCAGCGGAACTTGCGCTTGAGAGTGCCAGAGCACGGGATGTGGCTTCGCAGACTGATTCTGAGGTTGAGGCGGCGGCGGCTGCCCTCACCCACGCTCTCACCCCCAAACATACTCGTTCGTCGAGGTCGAGGTCGCGATCAAAGTCGGGCTTACGCTCAGGAGTCGACACTCCTGGCCGGTATGCTGGACCTACCCGCTCACCTCCACATCTTTCGGAACACTATCGCTCAGTCGGGATCACCTCTCCAACCATGTCAGATTCTTCGGATGACTCGTTATTAAACATGGACCGGGTTCAACGGGGCGCCAGAGATGACCTCCATTCGGCACAACAATATGTTAGCGCGCGCAGTCGGATCCCTCGGGACAGGGACTTGGACGAAAATGTTCAAACGCCCACGATACCAGACGGTACCTCTGAAAGAAGGACCCATTCTCACCTCAAAGCTGGCCCAAGGGAGGATGATCACCAACATCGTCGTGCTTTTGCGGTATGGGGGAACGACGAGACTGACAGTGGGACAAGTGATAGTGATCCTTGAGGAGAAACTCTTACTTTTGCATTCTGGTTTACTCTTGAGCCTTGTGATTTATTGTGATGTTGGTGTAGCGGATGGTGCATGTACGATAGCTTGACCAATCAAATGACTTTTAGGATCACGTGCGAGAACGCGTCTTGTTCAAGTACTTGCAACTTGACATGGCGGAGAGTGGGACTCACCTAGCTATCTCCCGCGTCAATCGTTTGCTGAGGCCTCTTAGGAACAAATGCAACACTCTGGCTGCGCTCCAAAAGATCCCGGCTGGTGCTCGTGTCACCTCGAAGCAGCCATCGAGTTGGGATCCTGCCAGCCGACCCCCTCTCACTATTATCTCGTATTCAGGAAGAAACAAGAAAATGATGCTGGACACTCGCTCTGCTGATGAGCTTGAACTTTCGAGACGCATCCATGCGGTCTGCGATGCTTTCAAGAATATTGCACACGTCACCTTCGGCCAACCGTACAGTGAACGCATACCCAGCCTCGCTGTTATGTGCACTCTGGTCGTTGGCGGAAACATGCCCCCCGAGGACGCCCTTGCGGACCCGGACGAAGATTCATCCGATGATATCCTGGACGCTGGTACCATTTATGAGGCTGTGCCATCAAATTATCGCAGGTATCTGTCGTGTTATCTTCGACTCTGTTGACGACTGATTGGGAAAATGGCAGATTTTTGATTGTATCGCATGCCTTGTCGGTGATTCTGTCCATTTGTACACATCATCACACTCTCATGAACACCCTACTCGACCACTGCCTCTCTTTCGGCCTGGTTCACGAATCCGAACATCTATTGACTATTATTCTGGCGCAAGCATTACTTCCACACAACACATCTTACCCACCACCAGTCCTACACCCTGGCCATACAAATTATCTCCTCGACCTTCATACAAAGTGGACTACTGGAAACAAGCCATCCAGGACAACTTCAAATACTGTGCTGTTCACCACATCAGCATTCTGCAGAGCGTTAACAGACACCTTGTCACGTTCTTCTTCCCGCAACTCGCACGCTATATGGACTTCCAGGGTCTTGGACAGAGTATTGCACGTTGTGGAAAGCTGCGATATCGACTCTTACATTGTTATCATCCGCGCACTTTCTCAGAGTTTCTCAGATATGTCCTGTGAGACTGCCGATGAAATCCAGGAGGCGGAGGGTACTGCGTCGGGCACCCTACAAAGTAACGCCTACCTTACTATGCTCAGAGGCAAGCTTTCCGAACTGATGTCGAATCTATTCGATCTGCTCTTCATTCGACACAATCCCCATCCTTCTCCCCTGGCATTATCAAGAATCCATGCCGCCATTGATGTACTTCACGACTGTCGCGCTGTTTGCCTTCATCGCTTTCGAATGTCAACGCCAGGCTCTGCTATCGACCTTCCCGATATGCTCATCGTCTTTGCAACGCACGTGTTTGTTACTTTTCGTAACTCGATCGACAATTTCAACAGCCTTTTGGCTATACTCGATGATTCGAGTCCTGTTCCAGCTACGTTTTCCAAGTTAATGGTCTACTTCAGTCGGTCTCAAGGAAGCCAAGTCTTCGGTGACTTTGTCGAGGCCTTTCTCTCCGAACTGAGGTTGTATTCGTCTGCCTTCCTCTCTGAAAAGCTGTTCAAGCTTGATGCCTCCTTATGGGCATGTGCGCTTCACCATTTTGAGACGTCAATAGCGACTTCCCAAACGGGTGGCTCTGCCCTTGTTACAAGATACAAGCAACAGCTAATGGAAGCGGTGGATATAGCTGAACGTCGGTGCTTCGGAGGGGACGTGGTCAACAGTCCTGTTGTCTCGTCAATTCGTTCAGCTCGTCTAGGCCGTACACATCACGCAAGGACGAGCGGACACTGGGAGTGGGAAGATATAGTTGGATCTTGGATTCGAAAGACGCCAGTCCACAAGAAACGAAAGATTGATGACTGTCCTCCATTGCGACATGGCATTTCGCGATCGCGAGGTACTGGCATTATATCATCGACACGCACCTCAACACCCTTGTCAACCCGGCGTCGCCGTTTACCTGCACTTTCCCCATCGTCATCCTGCTCGCAATCCTCTGATCTTGAATCGCACACGGAAGATGGGTCCGAATACCAGGACGAATCTGACAAGGAGAACTATCCTAGTAAACCCCGCCAGTGCACTAAGGGATCCCGCCGCATCAAACGTCGAAGCTCGAACTTCTCCTCCCTGTTAGCTGATGCCCAGATGAACCGCGTCATATTGCACCCCAAAACCAGATCATCTGTCATACCCGAGAAGTATGTTCTACCGCTCTCACCCCAAGAGTCCCAGAATGCGCCCCGCAAGCAAACGAAGCAGACATGTTCCAAATATACGTTACCTTCTCCAGAACCGCCGGACACTTTTGCCTGTTCTGACGACTCGTTGAACCTGTTCGCCTATACAGCGTCATCGCCGGCCAGGTATTGAACTAAGAGTCAAGTGGTAGTGCAATGTAAACCATGTATGTCCCGATCAGAGTATAACTGCTTACTATTATGGAATATATATTCGTGAAACAGTGCATATTGGCCAAGTCCTGAGTCGAAGTTCTGTTAAGATCGCTGTGCGTCGTCAATATTCCAATTTTAGCATTGCCAATAATTCGCAGCCAAAAAGCGGTGATTTACACCATGTGTCTGCCTCGTGCATGTGCATGAGGAAGACCTTTCATGTGGTGATGCACGTCGGGAGAACGCAGGAGCTCAGCCTTTGGCAGCTGCAGTGATTCAACGCAGCAGACGCACCGCACACTTCCTCCAGATTCTGAGGGTAGCGTCACAGCGACGAGCAGCCTTCGTTCGACCTCAGTGAGTATGTGCCACAATACACTCGTGAAGTCTCTCACGAGGTTTAGTATTCAGAATGTCTAGTAGATCTGACCACGGCAGCTCTCTCCATCTTACATCCTCTTCGTACTCTCGACCGGCATCCAAAGCGAACTCGATGAACCAGGATCGTCTCGTTCACGCCAAGGTCAGTCTTCATTCGAGAATAACCTCTCATCCCATGTGAAGTAAGTATCTGTAGTCCACGAATATAGCCGCTTCGAATGTCCTATTCCTTGGCGAGACAAGCATGGGGGAGAGTTCTATTATCGATCTCGTCGCAGGTTCAGTGGAGCACAAGACCGCCTCTCTCCATGCCGGTCGTCGTACACTCAGTGGCGGCGTGCGTAGCATCGCGCTCGATGGCAAAAAATTCACACTATATGTTTCGCCTACGAACGAGTCTATCTCTGCAGCTGAGCACGAGGAGGGAGTGCAGAATATGTTGGCCCTCCTTCGCGGGAATGGTGGCGTCCACCTACTCGTGTATTGCATAAATGCGTTGCGTCCCTTGGACTGGGTTCATGAAATCCGTCGCACCATCGTTTCCGGTTTGACCCAGTCCCCACGTGTACCTGCGGTCGCTGTTGTCGTTGGAATATCCGACGTATCCCGGCAAGAGAGCTGGTGGACTAGCACCTATAGTTCTTCGGCCACTGAAGAACCTTACTTTAGTGACCACACGTTCATCCAGACGACAACCATGGGTCCCCAGTCACAATTCGGAGACCATATCTCAGTGAGACGTACCTTGCATGAACTCATTCTTCAAAACGCCAATCATGAAGCAGGCCAAGACACTCTACGTGCGGCTTTCTACAGACAACGACCTATAGGGAACTCATTCCAATCCATTCCCCTTATGTTAGCCAGGAAACCTTCCCCACAAAGATTTCGCTCTGGACCCGTTGATGTCGTATTGCTCGGAGAGATCGGCGTAGGCAAAAGCTCACTCATCAATCTGATCGCAAAGGCAGACGTTGCCGGGGTATCGTCGGACACCATAGGATGTACTAAGACTGCCTCCAAGTACACCTTTGAAGAAAGGGGCAGAGCCTTTCACTTGTACGACACTCCTGGTCTCGTTGATCCCCAAATGGGCGACAAACCCTTCTTTGATCCAATTGAACGCATCCAACAGCTGATACATAGTCTCGGCGATGGAAACGGCCCAGACCTAGTCCTCTTTTGCATCGACGACTCAAAGCCAACGACGTCTTTCAAGAGAAACTATCGTATATTTTACAAGTTCATCTGCAGCAGCAGAGTTCCTTTCGCGCTTGCCGTTATGAAGCTGGAGGGGAGTCAAGGTGCAGACCAATGGTGGAACAAATACGGGTCCTCGATTCGAAGTTATGGCATTGATCGTTCGAGGTACATCGGTTTGGGACGGGAAAAAGGACACCCGGATCCCGACGCGGACGCAGAGCTAAGGGCGTCCCTTTTGTCGTTCTTGGCCACATGCGTCGATCGACACAAGAATGCCAGGGTTTCATTGCGTTCTTCAATGGAACGTGTCGCCTCTTTTGTGCGTTCTCGGGCGTCGACGCCAGAGAGGTCCCTGATGAAGCAGTGTGAGTTGGAGGAGCAGACTGCTCGAGAACTTGCCACCCGTATAGCTTTTCCGAAAAATAAGGTGCACGACTGATTCTCCTCGTCCAGATGATCATTACTGACCCGTTCCTTTGGACTAGACCGTCGATAGATATGCAGCTCGAATGTGAAGTATGCCGCTTTGGAATTTAAGTGTACTTTTGTAACTTTGTTGGACTTAGTATTTGCACAAGAATCTCGTCGGGAACGATCCATTCACATATCTGGACTTGATTCGAGGTCTCGAAGACGCAGCCGAGCGGTTCGGACACGGCGATGCTGCACAGGCTGCCAGCGTACTAGTAGCTTATTTGATCGAGTTTGCTGCACGATGTCCACGATGCAACCTTGCTCACGTTACATGGTCCCTGCCACTGCTATGTGAGTCACACAGTCATTGACTCAGGCTGTCAAGAAATCTCCAGTCCCTGGCCAGCTTCTGCTTAATCCTCTGGCAAGCGATGCACATTCTTTGATAGATCGAGTACTCGAGTAGTAGCCCCGGAACATTACCATGATAGGAACCTGACCGGGACCAATGCCCACGTTGCAGCATTCCATGCGCACGGCACGCATCAGTCCTCGTGTCAACCCTCAAGGCCTCAGGCGTCAACCACGCCATTAATCACCGAGGATCACCTGGAACCATCGAGGCATACACCGCCCTTGTGTGCGCTCACCTTTGCGCGACACAAATACAAACCCTCAATTTGCCAGCCTCTTGCTCTCTCAGCAAACATATCGTCGACTCCTTCATTCACACACCTCTCTCATCTTGTATTTCCTTGAACGATCCACGATCGCCACGCCCTGTTCATACATATCACTTTACGCCTTTTGAACATAGCAGTACGTTGTCGCAAGCCAGTCGATGGCCCCCGATCTGAACGCCTAACAGGCTACTCATGAGTAACTCATTGAACATCATCCTGTTCGGAGAGACGGGCGTTGGAAAGAGTTCCGTGATCAACTTGATTGCTGGGCGGGAAATCGCCAAGACCTCTCCAGACGTCCAGGGCTGCACTATGTCTTATATGGAGCACAAATTTTCCGTCAGCAGTCGCGAATTTCACATCTGGGACACCGTTGGCCTCGAGGAGCCTGAGATGGGTGTCAACGGCTATCTCCCCGCGATCGAGCAGGCGTGCGAGCTCATCAAGCAGCTGACGATGCGGGGCGGTGTCGACCTGCTACTATTCTGCATCCGTGGTAATCGTGTCACTGCGACGACGCAGAGCAACTATCGGTTGTTCTACGAAGTCCTTTGCAGGTCAAAGGTCCCGATCGCACTCGTGATCACACATCTTGAACGGGAGCCCAACATGGAGGGATGGTGGGTCAGGAATATGGGGAGTCTGGAAAACTACGGTATCAAGGCCGCGGGTCATGCGTGCGTGACCGGCTTGCGGGGCCACCCCAAGTATGCGGAATCGCAGCAGAACATTACCTCACTGTTGGCAGGGCACAATGGTAACGGGAGGTTTAACATGCCAGCTGAAAGCTGGATCACCGACTTTTTACGCTTGTTTGGGGTGTATGCCGCTCCCTTGAAGAAGGACGCGAAGCGAAAGGATGTTCTCAAGACCTTGACGAAACGTTGCAAGTTGGATTCAAAGATAGCAGAGGAACTCGCCACCGCGATTGCGGGGAATTAGGATCGATGGCGTTGTCATTTACTACACTTGATTTCACGAGGTGTGCATGTAAATATGGACATATTTTTCGTACATTAGGGCATTGCTATGATAAAGGACATGAATTGGGACCAGATGATCAAGTGGGAGTCTGGTCAGCGGAGTCAGCAAGAGCAAATCTCGTAGTTTTCTCCTTGCATGATTCCCGCCTTCAACTGAACCCTTCCATGCATAGCACCCATCAGTCCTCGTGTTGACCCCCAACCACTCTAATCACCGATGCATCTGGAGTCATCGAGGTATACACCACCCCTGTGTGCGTATATCTTGCGCGACACAGATACCGCCTCCAAAGCCTCCGCTCTCCCCACTCTATCATCGACTTCTTCGTTCACACACCTTTGTCACCTCGCTATTTCCCTAAGCAGTTCGGGCCCATTTTCCATATATCTTTTTACGTCTTCTGAGCATAGCGGTACGTCCTCGCAAGTTGGTCGATGTTCCCAGATCTGAACACCCGAAAAAGCTATCCATGAGTTCCGAGTCATTGAACATCCTCCTATTCGGAGAGACAGGCGTCGGAAAGAGTTCCGTGATCAACTTGATTGCTGGGCGACAAATTGCCGAGACCTCTCCAGATCTCCAGGGTTGTACCATGTCCTTTAAACCGTACACGTTCCGCGTCGGCGGCCGCACCTTTCACATCTGGGACACGGTCGGCCTCGAGGAGCCTGAGATGGGCGCCAACGGGTATCTCCCTGCGATCGAGCAGGCGTACGAACTCATCCAGCAGCTGACGAGCCGCGGCGGTGTCGACCTGCTATTGTTTTGCATCCGTGGCAATCGTGTCACGGCAACAACGCAGAGCAACTATCGGCTGTTCTACGAAGTCCTTTGCAGGTCAAAAGTGCCAATCGCGCTCGTGGTCACGCATCTTGAACGCGAGGTCGACATGGAGAAATGGTGGGAGAGGAATGTGGAAAGTCTGGAAAACTATGGTATCAAGGCTGCAGGTCATGCGTGCGTGACTGGGTTACCAACCCACAGCAAGTATCAAGAATCGCGAGAGAACATTACAAAACTGTTGGCGGGGCACAGCGGCGATGGGAGGTTCAACATGCCCGCTGAAAGCTGGATTATTGAGGTTTTGCGGATGTTTGGGTTGTTTGCGCCTTTGAAGAGAGAATCGAAGCGAAAGGATATTCTCAAGGTCTTGACGAAACGTTGCAAGCTGGACCCAAAGTTAGCCGAGGAGCTTGCCACCAAGCTGGAGGGGAATTAGGCCA
>JBBPMY010000151.1:0-28321 GCA_038090615.1 Phylloporus gajari | reverse complement strand
GTCGAAAGTCGAACCGCAGCCTCGGACTGAGTGACTCGACAGCTGTGGGCTGGTGTCCTGCAGTAGGGGATGCGGAAGACATCTTCACAGATCACCAAACGTTTGAGGAGTGGGTGTCTTGTAAGTCTAGAGGATTGTGGAGGTTGTTGGACAACGCTTCAGGGCGAAAAGTCTGGTATTACGACCGGACCTGCCGTGACAGACACGATAAGCCTACAAGAAAAGACTGGGCCAGTCCATAGACAAATACACTATCTAGCAAGCCTCCCATGCAAGTTGAAAATAAATGCGAGCGTACCCGCGCCCAGTCACGCATACAAAACAACACTTAAGTACACCGGCAACGACGGCACCCACAAGGACATAGAACAACCCAGTAAGTGCACACACACCGCTCGGCCAACGTCCTCTCCGCGCCCCACATGAGCCACACATTTTCCCCACACTCCCTCTCTGACTTGGTTGGCTTAGGATCCTTGGAGACGATCAGCGGAGACACCCAGATGACCGCGTCCACGACTCAGAACATCGAGACCACTACGTAAACGGTCAGATGCGACACCACCATACAAAATAGGACGCATGAAAGCTAAGAGGCACTCGGCGAGCATGACGGGCTCTGTGCCAGAGAACGCATAGTAGGCCGGGAGCTCCGAGGCAAGTGGTCACCACGGAGGTTGTACATCGCGCGGGGAAATGGCATGCCAAAAAAGTTGTCAATGGCGTCGGCGGCGGTATAGACATGGAGTGCACGAGTGGGCAGGAAAGCTACTCTGACTGTGGAGCAGTTGGAAGTGTGAACGAAACGTGTTTTCTGGCAATACACTTAGCCTCGAGATCATCAAAATCCGCAGCGAGTGAGACGGCACCAGCTGCCTTGAACGGCAAAAATGGGCATGCTCACGGTAGTCGAAAAGATGAAAAAGAGTGGGAAATGAGGACGGGGACACTAGAGACCTCGAATATAACTGAAACTACCGTGGATGAAAAGATGGATATCACAGAAAAATCAAGCGAGTTATAATAGATTATAACCCGATTATAATCCCTAAAATCGTCAGCATCACTCATAATATGCCGATATGTATTTTAAAGCATTATATAGGATTATAAAGGTACCTCTCATTGCCAATCGTTGTGGAAAAATGGGAAAAATGTTGAAGTGGGCGATTGTGTAGCTTTCGACATGCAAAGTTCCTGCGGTGACCATCATACTTGGCAGCAACCTCAAACAACAATGTGGTAAGTAACGTGCAGGCCGTACCAGTATTCCTTTGTTTGTCTACTTCAGAACCAGATTCTTCTCAATGTTTATTGTGTATCTCTTTCATCAATCTTTGCCGCATTCAGCGAAGCTCGCTCTCAAGCTCAATCCTTCACAAAACGAACTGGCGGTCGCGCCTACCCTGCCACATTGCCATTTCTTGTTCCTAACCCCAACGTATTACTTGTGAGAGGAACTTGCATTACAATCTCGTATATCTATTTTATTTACTTCCTTCATTGATCTAGTTGCTAGCATGAGGTCAAGTTCGCGAGTATTTCTCTTGCAACTCTTTCATTTTGGTGATCTGACATGCAATACCAACGTTGTACATCTGGGGCCAAGGATGACGTTGTATATTGACTTTACAATCCTTGATGATGCCGGACCACATTGTCCATTGCCTACACTGTTTTTTCCGATGGCCAAATTCCGGACAAACCCTGGAATAGCGCGCTTCTGTACCTCATTGACGAGCTCGCTTGGATTATTGAACAATTCTGAATTCACGACATTCTACTATACAAAACTATAGTTCTACATGGATATATTGGCAGTTCGCATGGTGGTTGTGTATTTCCCTACTTGCGAGAGCGTGCAACAGAGAGTGTGTCTGGGAGAAGAGGTCGATATTCCGAGACATTCTGGCGGCTGAAGATAGCTCTGAGTGATGATGAGATAGTCATTTTGTTGAGTAAATGGTGAATACAGACCGGTTCCACCAGAGAAGAAGGTCCTTGATTTCGTCTGCTTTTTCTGGTGACTCAGGTACTTCGAAGTAGTTGATGATGTTATAATAAAATACTTCGTAGTCGAACTCATCGTCTACGACCGCCCAACATGGGGCGCTCGACAATGCAAAGCGTAGCTATTGATGTGTCATTCAAAAACTGGTAACATGGATTTGTTAACGCACCTGAACTGCAATGTATGCAATAGCTTGTGGCTGAACACTTCTCATCCTGAGAAGTTCAGCAACGTGCCTATGTGTTGGTCGGGCCTTGGTCAGAGAATCATGGCTGTGTTTGCCATGACGACGGGCTGAAGATGGAGACGTGAAAATACACTTGAATGCCTGGACACATCTCATTAATCAAACATGCGTTGAATGTGTATGAATGAAAGACTGACCCAGACAAGGATATTACTTTGGAATAATCCTGAGGCAGGAGACTCGGACGAATATGATCCATCTTTGTAGACAAACGCTGGCCAGCTATGTGCTGTGATTCGAAAGTCTGGATGCTTTTCCTGGATATGAGTGTGGGTTCTGTACAAAAGTTTATCAGTCTTGTGAGCGGTTTGCAAAGTTGAACTAACCTAGCATCCGCCCAGTCATAATCAACTGGGCAGATGAGACGACCAGTTAGTACATGATTCAGCCCCCGTCCCTCTTTGTCATGGGCAGTCAATGGTGGATCCATATGCGGATGATTCTCAGTGATCCATTGAGCAGTCTCTTTCTTCAAGACGGATGCATCGTCCCCTCTTGCGCCATCAGCACTGGCCTGAACCTATATGATTGCCAGTGTGCAATGAATCATAGTGATTGTGGTGACAGACTAACCTCTCGGCAGGTAAATATGTCGAATTTCCCTTGTTCCGACAGTTTTGCCAGTGTCGGACACCAAGTCAGGAGTTTCTCGAAGTTTTTGAATGTGCAATTCTGTCTACGTTTAATGTATTATAGTGTTTAATCTGTCATGTGGAATGGACTTACTCTGGGGTGGCACTAGCCTGGATTGATTCCAGCGTGGCTCCATCCTCACGAAGGCATAGCTGCCGACGGTCATGCTTGGCGATCATATCAGATACTGGCTCGACAATGGTGATAAGCCGTCGGATACCTCGCGCTTCGGTTGACAAGGTTTGGATGCTATAACTTCACATTTAGCATGAGTAGTACTAATATGTTTTTACTTACGGCTTCTTGACAATCTTGCTGTGCATCAATGCGTTCTGAGCTTCAAGAGCAGAGAGGCGTCTCTTGAGGACATGGAGTTCCTGGGCATCCGACGACAAGTCTGGGTTGACATAGCCCACTGGCAAAGACATACCAGCAGTGGATGAGGTAGCAAATGAGGACGACATGGGGGAACACATTAAAACCTTTCTTGCAAGTCCGAAGTTAATATGAGCCACCCACACTAATTTTGGCCACCTTGCCATCCATGGGGAGTTACATGTGGTGTCCTGCACAAGCGTAAGTTGTCATGACTGATGACTCAGAAAGTGTTGGTAGATGGACGGGTCTAGCTGCCTCTGACAAGGTTTCTGCCGTCTTCAACATAGTTTCCATTCCATGATTCGGGGCAGAGGGTTTTGAACACACTGTTGATCCTGGATTCAACTCTGATCGACCACTGATGGAGATGGGCATCTGTAATACCACCATTCCCTCTAAACCCATTTTGGGATTAAATACAATGGTTCAAAAGCTGTCCAGTCAAATGTACGCATGTGGAAAGCACTAGTACTGATTAGTCGACTCACAATTCCTGCTAGATCCTATCCTAGATCTGACCATCCTGTGTGGATTATTCAAACTGGGCTTATAGGTAAGGGTTTGACCTGTGACAGGTGACGGTAATTTGTTATAAGAAGCACCCAGAAAAATAACCAATAGGAAGCTTTCTCACTTACGAGACTGCCATAGGAACCGGCACCTACTCTCAAAGAGGGCTGTGACAGTGGAGGCAATACTAACTAAGCGGTGGGGCAATACAATCAACAGGCTTTTGAGCCTGGCAGTAACTAGGCCTAATTCTGACCATAGGCTACTTGAGTCGCAACTTGTGAAATAAATCTGTCAGTGAGGTTCAAAGAATTGCATGTAATATGGAGTACTTCCCTTTCTACATCGTGCATCAGAGCACTCGCTCCTACTACTCTTGCATCCCATATCCAACATTTGATGAGATCCTCATCAGACTTGATGAACAACAACCAACATTTGGTTGGAGGGCGAAATTCTCACACCCCCTTGCATGGCTATGTGGCGGCAATCCCCTGCATTCCGTCACCATAGACTGGCTTGAATACTTGCAGCCAGAGTCTCTCTGTATCGTATTCGGACTTCCTCCTACCTGGGTGTGGGCATTTTGTGAGGAGACACTGCATGCCTTGGAGTATGCCAGGGAGCATGCAGTGCAGCTACACAGAGAGAGTCACTGCCACCAATGTGGCGGCCAGCTCAAGGTACGTGGTTATGTTATACATAGTGATTTTGTGAAACTTAAGCATACATAGGACTATGTCTTCGAGCCCGAATTCTAAGGAAGGTCCTAAGGAGTGTAGGTTCTGTCTCTGTAATTTTTTGTGTGTCTAGTACCTGTCAGACCATTGAGTGTTAGCAGTGCAGTGCGCCAGCAGTGGGGTCATGGTTAACGCATAACATTAGTGATCTACAATGGCATGTGATTACAAGCAGAAATATTATGTGACCATTCAGTACCGTATTTCCATGCCTAACCCATTACGAGACATAGTGATTAGTGATCAAGTTAAAAAAAGATTTCATGGTTGTCATTAGCACAGCATCCACTTTGACAGATCATGGGGTGCAGGGACAGCGGTAAGGTCACTACTTGCTTAGATATGTGGTCTGAAAAGGAAGGTGTAGTAAAGCGGAGGACAGGCGGGCCTGAGGCATCTCTGTCATCTAGCCAAACCGCTTGTGGAACACAAAAAAAACAGCAGACAAACCATTGACGTGAGCATTGCCTAGAGTGGATATCTCAGTGACAGTGCTGAAGTGCACCTGATGAAGCGTAGCTAAAATTTTGAAAAAAGTGAGATGTGAGGTGTGAACAAACACAACAATTCCTCACCTTCATGGCCCCTCCCAATCTCCCCATTGAACTCAGACGCATGATCTTTTTGCTGGTGCCCCACCAAACTGCATACGCATGTTTAAGGGTGGCCAAGTATGTCAAACTCTGGTATGTCTATCGAACATATGTGAATCACAACATACTCATCAAGGATGGATGACGCAGGCTTGAACCTCACCTGTATCGTGCTATCTGTCTGCCAACCGAAAGGAAAGCACAACGGTTCATTGAGTCAGTTTCTGATTGTCCTGAATTTATTCGGATGACGGTGAAGGTGCTGTGCCTTGGCGTTGCAATCCGCCAGGATACTGCCGCCATCATCCTCTCTTTGTGTACCAAGACCAAGTCCCTGAACCTATGCTTTCCGTGCAACCTCCTTGGTACAAATCCTATCTTGCAGCCTCTTGATAATCTTGAACACATCCAAGCCCTCTATGTCAATTTTTCATCCATATTTAGCAGACAAGATATATACTTACCGAGACTCAGCATCTTCCATCGGATTACCCATCTTCATCTGACGAATGCATGGGCTTCCTGGTACCCTGCTGCAGATGTGATTGGCCTAGAAGAACTTAACCAAGTGATGCACCTTTCACTCTATTTTTCCACTGTTCGGACCCTCCCCAGACTGCTGAGGGCACTTCTTCGACGCAAGAATCTTGTGGTCCTCGTACTCTGGATAAGGCCTAACGCATCTGGAGGAGCAGTATACCAACTTCTGGCAGATGCCGACATCAATGACAGATGTGTCCTTTTGCTGAACGTCATTTCATTCTGGCACCACATGCTAGAAGATGAATTCTGGTCATGCGCAGAAGAAGCTGTTAGATCTCGAGAGTCTGTAGGAAGTATGTACTAATCCTGATCTTGTTCATAAGAATTCCCCACTTACTCGATGTGCTAGATGGGCATAGTGAGAGCGAAATCTTGGCTCCATTCATGGGCTGGACTGCCCTACCTACTGAGAGCTTCCACTCTGCTGTGGACTGGTCAGTTGAAACAGACCATGGGTCCAGCGGTGAGTCGGTGGATGAGGAGACAGCTGAGGAGTCCAATGATGAGTTAGATGAGGAATCTGGTAAATGAGCTTCAGAATGAATCAGAAAGAGAGTGAGTAATGTCCTATAGGCTGATCTGTGCATGCTTGTAATATCGAGTATTCTCTATGTACTGCTCTTCATGTTTGCTGCAGCAGTGATGTTACGACTAAGTCCGTGAGAACAGTTAGTCTCCAGATTCGTCCATGCTCTCACCTCCTTGCATCGTATCATGACCAACATCTGTAGACAGCAATCAGCACGGTTGTCAATGTCATAGGGCCTCAAAATATGCAGTGGATGACCTGGGATGCTTGGTAGGAGATGTGGATGACTCAGGTACGTATACTATTGCATTCACCATTTTCTACGGTGCTGACCTTGTTTCCCGGCTAGTGGTGGCATTCAAATTAGTTTAGGTATGTGTGCTATTGTATCTGTCACTGTCTTGTGCTGGTGCCAACCTTGTTTCCTGGCTAGTGCATTACACTCATTCCTTACCATCGTTTTGGCATCCCCAATCACTCCTGTTTTCAAACACCTCAACTTTCACATGTGCTCGGACAACGAGACAAAATTTGTAAAACAATACTATCTCCACTCCAGCCTCAGTGCGTCATTTCCACTCAAATCTGACATTATTCTCACACTGTCCAAGGTTCACGACCTGCAAGCCTTCATGCGGTTGATACACGTGTTGTGGTCATTTCATTTCCTGGACTGTCTAGTAGCTCGGGGGTATGCTTTCCTTCTCTACTCACTCTACCTGTTTACTGACATGTGCTGATGTTATCTGCAGGTTTTTCTATGCATCTTGACCACACCTGTAGTCTCTCAATGCTCCCCATGAATCCGATCAGCTCCAGTCTGATTGACTGTATCCATTGCTGATTTGCTATCCATTTTCATATGGTCCTCTCAGGTGAGCCTTCGACCTGTTGTTCTAGTCATCTGCTCGTATGTTCTGACACCTGGTACAGCTCTTTTGGACATATTCAAGGGCTGTCAACGCCACCAGTAGCTCTCAATGTGGCTGCTATGATGCTAGAGCATGTTTTGTCAACATTCATACAACAGCTCTGTTACTCCTCACGCTCGGCATGCGTCTCACCCCCATGGCTGAGGCCCACATGAGGAGATGTGTCATTATGATGTAGTCAGTCAGTAGTGGACGCCGCAGATTTGTCAAGATCCCATATCCAGAAACTCCATTCTTACTCTTCGTCACAACATCAACAATCACTTGTCCAACCTCCACCATCGCATGCGCATACTCTACCTCTTCGGACTTGTTATTTTTCAGGCAGTCATTCTAATGAATGGGCGCTTTAAATGTGGGGCAGATTCATGCCGGCAATCTTTTGGCAGCAGTCGGGGAGTCATGCTTCACTGCTTGTCCTGTCTCTACTACCAAGCCTTGATCAGCCGCCCCCCAATCAAGCGGCCAGTCTCTGAAGACCCAGCTCAGTCATCCAAGAAAGCTCGACAAGAAAATATTCCTCCCATCCTCTACCCTCCTTCGCTCTCAATTGACCCTGCTGAGACTGAAGATCGTGTTGCTCAGGTCCTCCACCCTGCTGTACCATTGTCGCCCTTGAATCAGAGGATGGCACTCGTGTCAATGGACACCGAAACCCAATCCGCAATAGATCAGCAGACGTCAAGTGATGGTCTGGATCCATCGGGGTCTCGAAGACCCGTGCGAACCCGGAACTTGCCAAAGCGGTTTAGGGACATTGTACCTGCGGCACCACCAACACCTCTCCCCTCTGAATCACTGCCTGAAGTCCTTCCTCGTGTAATATTACACGTTTTCGATTCATTTCGCACCGCTTTCAATGCTTTTGGAATATCCCGAGAATATCATCATTGACCATCCTGTGATCCCGACTTGTTCCTAACCCTCAAGGAACTGTCCAACAAACCTTCACATGCTAGTGTCCTGGAACCCCAGCAGCAGTTCGCTGGGCCTCCACTGCCTCCCTGGCCATGGAGAAATATGACCATCTGGAGATTAATGACATGGATGCTATTGAGTGGCCAACAGCTGTCTGCCGCCATGGTTACATGTCTTTCGAGCATGGTTCTCACAGCTGAGGACTTTTGTCCCAATGACCTCATTGGATTTAATGCTGAAATGGAACTGAAGCGCTTTGATGCTTCTGAGAATCAGCTTGAGCCTGACCACCCTTTTCGCAAAGATGGATGGACAGAATCCTCGATCACTCTCTCAGTACCAACATGCAAGCAGGACCCTGCCGGGAATGGGAAGGACTTCATCGTTCCAGGATTGCTGCATTGGAATTTGACAGCAATAATCAGGGCAGCGTTTTGTGACCCCGGGTCAAAGTGGTTCCATCTCCTCCCTTTCAAATGCATTTGGAGATCTTCGTCGACTGGCCATGAGCAACGAATATACGATGAGCTGTATACATCTGACACATGGATCCTGGCTCAAGATGAGATCCAGAAACAGCGTCAACCAGATGGTTGTACTCTTGAGCAGGTCATTGCTGGCTTGATGTTTTCGTCAGATTCTACACAGCTTACTCAATTCAGTCAAAGATCAGCATGGCCAATCTACATGTCTTTCGGAAATCTATCAAAATACATTCGAGCCCGGCCAAATACCCCTGGAGCGAGCCACTTGATCACTATTATACCTAAGGTAAACTTTACTCATTGTCAGGATTTGTAATGATGCTAATTTGGACATATCATAGCTACTGCGTTTGTTGAACAGCTTTGTCTCCCAATTGACAACCAAGAAAGACATGGGCAATATTCTTACTCACTGCAAATGCGAATTGGTGCATGTACTGTGGAAGATATTATTAGATGACGAGTTCTTGCAAGCATACAAAGATGGAATTGTGGTTTACTGTCATGACGGTGTGTATCATTGAGTATTTCCCCACATCTTCACTTATTCAGCGGACTATCCTGAGAAGTAAGTGTTTGCTAATCGATGTGGGGCACATCGCTAACATTGTGTTAGAGTACTTTTGGCTATGGTTCGAGACAAGGGCCTCTGTCCCTGCCCCTTGTGTCTTGTACCCAAAAAGGACTTTGCATGTCTTGGGTTAAAAGCAGATATGTTGGCAAGGGTAGTCAAGATGCGCGAATACATCCGTGAACGGATTAGAGCTGCCCGCGATGCCATCTACAAGCTAGGCTCACCAATCAAAGGGTCCACGCCTGAGCGTCTCCTGAAGGAATTCTCATTGGTACCTACATTTGTACATGAACTTTAAAACTCATAGGACCTCCGGCGACTCAATCATTACTGTAGAACACATTTGCTGAAGTTCTTGGTGAACTTGGATGCAACATATTCAGGATCCTAACAGTCGACCTCATGCATGACTTCGAACTCGGGATATTCAAGTCTGTGTTCAAACATCTATTGCGGTTATTGCACACCATTGACCGGGATGCTATTGAGGTTGTCAATTCTCGGTTAGTCATAGTGTTCGTCATTTCGAATAACAAACTGACGAGGAGGTCTTTTAAAATTATAGATATCATGATATACCAGCATTTGGACATTCTGCCATCCACTGCTTCCCAGCGGATGTATCTGAAATGCGGTTTCACACTGCAAGCCACTTTGAGAATGCACTACAGGTAGGCCCTTAGTAAACAAGCTCTCAACACATTGGATTCATTGTGGTATTGTTCTAGTGTGCTATACCTGTCTTTGAGGGTCTGTTCCCAAAGGAGCACAATGAAATCGTACGCATGTTGTTGTTTCGTCTGGCACAGTGGCATGCGCTTGCCAAACTTCGGTTACATACCGAACACTCCGTCAACCTGCTTGAGGAAGCCACAAGACTCCTTGGACAGCAGCTACGCAAGTTCAGTCAGTTTACGTGTTCATTGTTTGTGACTATGGAACTGCCATCAGAAACCGCTGCACGTTGCAGACAAGCTGCAGTCAAGGCAAAGGAGCAAGGTAATGATATATCAAAGAATCCTATGAGTGGTGCACACCGAAAGACATTTAATCTATCAATGTACAAGGTTCATGCACTTGGTCACTACGCACATACCATCCGGATGCTAGGAACCACTGATTCATACACCACGCAGATTGTAAGTATCCCACTGCCCTCTATGTCGATTGCCTCACAACGACAACACTCATTTTAATATCTTTGGTAATGATCTGATTCTAGGGAGAACTCGCCCACTGACAGTTGAAGGCTTTTTACCAGTGCACAAACAAGCAAGAACCCGCAAGGCAGATCTCCAAACAAGAGGGATGCCTCACACGTGCCCGGCGTGAGATCGACCCCAATATGGTGTACTTTGAAGAAACTGAAGGCGAGGAAAGCGAAAGGGGATCACTCTCTGAGCAGTATTATTTGTCCCGCAACACCCGACATACAATCAATTTAGCACAGTTCCTGGTAACGCATACCGGGGATCCTGCAATAAAAGTGAGTACCTCATGCTCTCCTTTATCTAACCTATCTTTTATTCTAATTTTTCACCAGGACTTCATTCCGAGGGTCAAGGACCATTTACTTGGCCGCGTACTTAATCTCGACTATGATGGTGATGAAAACACATTTACGCCTGAGGCACGAGGGGCTCTCCAGTTTATCAATGGGCTCAACCATGTTCGCATGCCATGGCGATTTCAAATCCATTTCACGACATATGATGTACGCAGGGCGTATGACACTCTACGACCTGGTCAAGGCGGCGTAGTGATGCTTCACTCCTGCGAGGAAGGACCCGAAGTCCATCCATTCTGGTATGCACAGGTCTTGGCGGCCTTCGTGTTCCATGTTCGTCACAATGGTCAAGAGCACACCATGGACGTTCTTTGGATTCGGTGGCTAGAAGTAGTCCCGGGGTACCACTGGAGCATCCAAAAGGGCCGGCTTCCAAAAATAGGGTTTGTTCCGGACTCTCCTGGAGCGTTTGGCTTCATAGATCCCGCCCTCGTAATTTGTGCATGTCATGTAATCCCAGCATTTGGTGAGGGGCGCACAGACACTCTGCTTCCACGTGGTCGATCACTTGCACGAGCAAACCAAGATGTTGATGACCACGTGGCTTACTATGTCAACATGTGAGTAATATTCACTCAATGGTTCTTAGCCTCAACTCAAATCAGAACAGATTTGCAGACTGTGATATGTATGTGCGGTTCGCACATTTTGGTGTGGGACATGATCAGCAGGTACCATGGAAGCCAAATTGCGAGGTTACTGAGAGTACAGACGTCGAAGAACAATGGGAGGATGACCCAAAGGAAGGTGACATTGGAGATGAAGAGGACGAGACAAGCGATGGCAATCTAGAGCAAGATAGTGACGCAGAGGAAAACGGGGACTTCACCAGCGATGATGTAGATGATCTGTTGTTCTAGAACACCTGTTGTGAGACTCGTATGTCTTGTTGCCGCCTGGTGTCAAGTAGTATTGCGATCATCCTGCAAAACTCGTACTGCCGTGTGCACTCCCGGTCGTTGTCTATAAGAGGCAAGTGCAACTGTGGTCACCGTTACGGTTGCCTGTTTTAGCGGGTGGCTTCGCAGTGCTGCTACTCAGAGGAGAGATGATGGGGAATGAGCAGTAGAATAAATGAGGCAGCATTGGAGGTGAACATGTCATGGGAGGAGAGTTGATGGCACGTTGCGTTTGCGCCGTGTGGAGGTGGCCAGCGCCCAGCTATGAAACTATGATATATCAGAAAATTATAATGCATTCTGCATGCATGCTGAAACCGGGCTGATCTGATGCAATTGTGATAAGGGTTTACAATGGGTTATATTCTGCTGAGAATGTGGCGATGCATCTTGCATGCCCTGTCAGTTTGCATGTAAGCTACACTATATTAGAATTCCTTGGTAACCTGGGTCAACAAGTGGCCACATTGTGAAAGTGCGAATTCATTCCGTGCAAAAAGTAAAGTGTTGTAATGACATATAATTCATGGGCCTTACTTATATTTTTGGTGCCAGTGAGTAATCCTCGCCTAGGGCGTATCACGCTACGTTCAAACCTAAGACAGATATTTGACGGGATGACTCACTACCAGCACAAGCGCGTGGGTAGAAAATGATGATGAGGGACGGTGCAATTGAGATGCCCTGTGCATATGGGAACTCAAATTCATTGAAGTCAAGTATGAGGGAGTGGTTGTGACCCATTCCAAGGGGGGGGGGGTTGTTTGAGCACTCGCAACTGCTTTGATCACTGGTTGACCCCGGAGTCCATAGTACCTGAGGATGACAACAAAGCTTTGTCTTTGACAGGTGAAGGACCGGGTAATGACCATCATTGCCTAGACCACAGTCAAGTCAGGCTGGTTACCAAGCATACAACATACCTAAGAGCCGCGTGCAAGGCCTGGTTAAAAAGTCCTCAGGGAAAGGACATCTGCTCATGTTCGTCCTCACCAAGCAAAAGGGAAAGCTAGAGTACAGCTGGGTGAGAGACTGTCTTCAGGGAGCACCACACTTGAATCAGGTACGATTTGGGTACTAACATGGACTAACCTTTTTCTGCAGCAAATTGGGCAGAGCTTCATACCATCCCGTTGGTAGATTCAGAAAGAGGCACATGACTTGAGCCTGATGAATAGAACGAGTTAGCTTGACCGAGGCCTTGCAAGCTCACCCGGATCATCCGCACCGTTGCTCCATCCGTCCAGTGTCTTTTCTAAAATTGCTACCTCACCCTGTGCATCTCTAATGGACACCATAGCCCGTTCCACTGCCAACTCCTCTCATATGTTTGCAATCATACCTTGCAACCCCTGCCTTTTTTCTTCTGCCAGTCTTGCCACCTTGTGTTGCCCCACTTCCGCCCAATCCTAACAACCATCAACATTCACAAATTACTCAGCACTAGTTGCACAATCACGAACCACAGAATCGTCAACAAAAACTGTTTCCAGGCTCCCCTGATGAGGAGCAGTACATCATTCCGCAATGTAGTACACAACCGCCCAGCACGTCATATGGCTGCTGTTGTTGGGTTAAATCCCTTGGAATGAATCTCATTGGGTCACAGACACACCTTGTATCTGTTCCTCTCGTCTCTGTCATCAATCCTCTTGCTTCTGCCCCACCTCTGGTAACCCCTTTCAGTGTTCTTGTCCTGCACCCCCCTCATTGCCCCTGTATGTAAACAAACCACGCTTGACTTTTGCCCGTTGGTCTTTAGGGTACTGCATACTAACCACTCGTTCGCTGATAGCTCAGCTTGTGTCTTTGGAACAGGTCAAATGGGACCGATGAGGTGCCGAAGAAAGAGGTGGATGTCGTGGGGCGCAATATGAGAGTAAATGTGGACATATGTGTGAGGGTGGACAAAGGGACCTGAGCTACAACCTGAGAGGGCAGGGTAAAGGGTGTCGAAGGGTGGTGATGCCCACACCAGCAAGGAAGATGAGGAGACGGTGTGTGAGGGCCACGACGAGGAGCAGGTGGTAGGGTTGAGCTGATTCCGTAGTAGGATTGGAGAAAGCTTGAAAATTGAATGTAAATTAGCAGGAGGAATGAGGGATCAAGGAAGAAGATGGAGTTGTCATCAGCAAAAAGTCCCAGGTCTTGCAAGGCCTTGCAAGGCCTTGCAAGCCCCACTAGGCCGTGCAAGGCATACTGGTCTCGCAGGGCCTCACGAAGAAGCACTCCGGGCTTGCAGGGTCTCACAAGGCAAGCTGATAGACGTGATCTCGGTATGGCCTGTTCAGGCTTGCAAGGTCACACAGGATTTACTGGACCTTACATGATCATGCAAGATGATAACCAGTTCGCAAGGCCTTGCAAGGCTGTTACATTATCCGTAATAACACACTGATATAAACACAGTTACCATACGTTATACCATGAGAATAACCATATGGTGTGGGGCGGCAGTACAATGAAATGGAGAGTGAAGAGAGTCGAAAGTGGCGAGTGTGAGCCATGCAGTGTTTGAAGAGCAGAGTGTCCAAGAAAGGCGAAGGCAATGAGAGTAGGCTGTGCGGTATTTGAAGAGCAGAGTCCAGGAAAGAAAGAAGCAGCGAGAGCGAGCCATGCAGGACTTGAAGAGCAGAGTCTAAGAAAGACAAAGCGACGAGAGCAAGCGATGTGGTACTCAGAGTCCAGGAAAGAAATAAGCGGTCAGAGTGAGCCATGCAGGACTTGAAGAGCAGGTCAGGGTCTTGGAGAACGTTGTTTAGCAATCCGGTGCGAAATCTAGACATTCCGCTCGATGAATTATCATAGCAAGATGAATATATGTACTAGCATCTTAAAAACCATTGGCTCGCTTTGCGTGTGCCGCATTCTGACAGGGTGGCCCCATCTGGGGTCTTGTAGATGCCTTCTTAGCCTTCTTTTGGGGCGGTGGCTGAGTCTCCTCGTTGTCCTTCCCCTTCACATTGAAGGTAAATTTGATATGCTTGGTGACTGGCTCGCAATGATGCTGCGCGTGATCTGCCGTTGCCTCACCACCAATGTCGTCAGCAGGCTGGGAGAGTGGAGAGTCAGCACGCAAATCAACGTTCCTACCACTGACATCCACTTGAACAATGTTGCTAGCAATCTTGGACTCCCATTGCATGTCGTTATCATCATGGTGCTGATCACCTCCATCGACTATGGGAATAGATGCCGGTTTGCCATGAGTCCTGAGGGGTGCTCTGTGTTCAGCTCGATTCAGTCTTGCTGGGAGAGCATGAGCTGCTTTCATTCTGTTCCTAGACAGACCCTCGGTGTCATCATTATCTATGCCGACGAGCGCCGAGGACTTCTTGTAAGCCGAGGCACAAAGAGTGGCTTCCAGTTCAGGAGTCCTAGACTGAAGCTCAGTGAAATCCTCATTGGAGTCAGAGCGTGGCTGTTTCTGGGTTGCTGCATGGACTGTTCACCTAGGATGACCGACAGAAACTTTACGTGTAGAGTTCTTAGCCAACTCCTCAGGAATATTCTCATCCGAGTCGGTGACAGCAACAGGCACAGACGACTTCTTGTGAGCCACATTAGAGACACGAGGGGTAGGATTCCTAGCCAAGGCCTTGGGGAGATCCTGATCCAAGTCAGGGACTGCAACAGGCACAGAGGGCTTCTTGTGAGTCACATTAAAGACACGGGGGGTAGGGTTCAGCCTAGGCAAGGCCTCGAGGAGATCATCCAAGTTGACGACAATGACAGGCGTAGAAGACTTCTTGTGAGCCGTATTAGAGACATGGCCTGGAACAGACTTCCCAGACACAGTCACATAGAGATCCTCATCCAAGTCAACAGCAGCAGGTGCAGAAGGCTTCTTGTGAGCTGTGCCAGAGGAGGCAGCTTTATGTTTATTCCTAGATATGGCCTCGTGGAAGTCTCTGTCCGAGTTGGCAATGGTAATGGGTACGGTAGACCTCTTGTGGATCACACCAGAGAAACGGGAGGCAACTTCTGGTTCATCGTCAGATGGAAAGTCAATAGAGTACTCGTTAGAGTCAATCCGCTGGCATAGGGGGGGTTGTTTCTGGGTCACCATATGCACTGTTTGCCTGGGGTGACCAACAGAAACCTCATGGCGAGTAGGGTTCCTAGCTGGGGCCTCAGAAAGATCCTCATCTGAGTCAGCGGCAGTGATGGGCACAGAGGACCTGTGTGTAGAGGTATCCGGTGGAGTCTCTGAGTCAGAGTGATCCATAGTGCTGGCTAGGGCAAGCGTCTTGTTCTTGATGGCTGCTCGTTGGGCGCAAATTTGGGCCATATCATCATCACTACTGACTTCGTCTTTGATCATTTTCTTGCTTGAGGACCCAGGAGCACAATGGCTATGGACGTGGTTGAGTTCCATCCAAAATATTAGCTATACTTACTTGTTCCACCACTTCATAGTGTCTCGCACCCATGGATCTGAATCATCCTCGAGTATCTCCACAATCTGCCAGTAAAGGTCTTGCAGATTCATGCTACCAATCGTCTGCGTCCATTGTGAAGTGTGACTAATTGTAATATAGGTCTACAAAGGTCATCAGCAGCAGGAATGCGAACATTATGAGTGGATTTACGATGATGTGGATGTATGCAATGATATGCTTATCAACCGACTCCAAGCCCCACACTTGGTTCTTTGACTTGGGTGCACAACGGGTAGACTTATCAGTAACAGCTGCTGGACCAAGAAACAAATGTTTGTAGAACTACATAGGTCATATAAGTCACTTGACAAAAGAAAAAAAAGCACGATGCACTTGTACAACTGTATGGTTTTGAAACAAGCCAAATGTCCTGTCCTTTGTATCATAGGAATCGTTCTCATAGAAGCCGGCTGGCCATCTCGACGCCTTCATAGGGATGGTATCATCTTGTAACATCTGCATACCACTAGAAGGTTGTCCAACAGTTAGAAGACTGTGACAATCACACATAGTCTAACGCACTGATCTGGATCCAGGTCATATTCTTCCAGGTCCCTTTGAGGACATAGGAAGCGGGTCAGCTGTGGATGGAAAATTCCACACATTGATTTGTCTTTGATCTCCAGTATGGGTGGGTTCAATGCGTCAGCTATGCTGTGCATGTTCAAAGGCACGTACTTCATGCCCTTGTGTTTGACTGAAGAGAGGTCCATTGAGCAACCATCACTCATACCCTTGGTGATCTGTTGATGGACACTTCGGTATCATTGTTGACAGTGCATACATGTGTATATACATACCACTTTAACGATTTCAGCCATTTCTTTTTGTGACACTGTGTCATCAAGTGCACTTTGTAGGCCCGGAATTAACTCGAGTATGCCATCGTAGAAGTGAAGGTGTCTCTCAATAGTTATTGTATCCCTGTCATCATATGGTGAGTTACATGGTCAAGAAACAAGGATTATAGTGCAACATATCATCCATTTTTCCCCCCCTGTCATGCTTGATTCCAATGGCGAAGGCTTTTGCTGGTGCTGTAAATGGGTCGAGAAGTGCAACTGCTTTTTTCCCAGCAGTTCAGTAGAGCTCCATGGCCTGGCTAGTTCCGGTATCATCATCATCCACTGTCCTAATGGGGATTAAGCGTGTGAATATAATGAGATTATCATAGATCTAACACCTTTTAGACTTCTTCTTTGAATTTCCTATGTTTGCGAGGGCATTCAACAACTCGTTAGTGTTGTCCTTCGTTGTGGATGAAGACGGCAACATGGATGATCAATGTTGGAGTGAGAGATAAAGGTTGGGGCAATTATCTCCATTGTTTGGGGTTAATCAACAAACACAAACACAAACACAAACAACGTATTCCATGATGTCATGTGAATGCAATCATCCGTGCACTACCTCAACGATCACCATGATACAATGTCCCCACTGCGAAGCAAAGGTTCAACAATGTGGCCTTATGGTTCATATAACAAGATGGTGCAAAGCTCATGCAGCCAGTGTAGCTGATGCACTCGAGAGGCGTTGCGAACATATACGAGAGGAGGCTGCAGTACAGGATCCAGAAGATCATGGTGGCAGCATTCTTGCTGGACCGGACTCTGATCAGGAAGAATTAGCATTGCACAGAGAGTATGAGGACCTTGCTCCTCAAAGCCACTACTCAGATAGTGTAACGAGTCATTATATGAAATATATTCATATGTTCATTCCACTTGTATCTAGCCTCACGAAGGCATGATCCCAGAGTACTCCTCTGGAATGTTGAAATGACCAACTGGCCTTCCAAAACAATATCATGACAAGATGCCGGAGCTGATGATACCTGTCGAACCACCTCTGCTTGAATCTGATGTTTCAGAGGATAGCCAGAACGAGTTCACTCCAGGAGGCTCGTACCATAGTCCTAGTCGATCATCCTCTTCAGGTGAAGACGGCCTGGTCTGGTTGAAAACTGATCTGGATCCCTTCAATCTGTTTCGCCAGTATCAGAATACATTCCCAACCTATGACCCTGAAAATATGTCTTACTTTAGTCAATTCTGTGATGCGCCGACATTTGATCTTGGCGACAGTGACCTAGCTGATGAATGGCCATGGTATAGTGGACTTGGCACACTTTTTGGGACCACAAATCATCAGATTTTTGCGCCCTTTCTCAATACAACCACATATCGTCTGATGAGCTGGTTCTATAACTCATCATCGACCAAGTCTCTTGACAATCTGGATTGTCTTGTTTCTGAGGTCATCCTTGCTGATGATTTCAACCAAGATGAGTTAGCAGAATTCAGTGCCACCCGTGAAGCAAATTATATGGACAAAGTGCAGGCTATCTCCCCTGAATCAATCCATTTTTCTGCAGCTGATGGCTGGTATGAAACCTCACTCGAAATCCCCGTTCCTTGTGAAAATGTCAAGTTCGCATCTGAAGGTGATGCTCCGAAATTTAAAGTTGAGGGCCTTCACTACCGAAAATTGACAGAAGTTGTAAAATCTGCATATGGAGAAGTAGCAGCAAAGTCATTTCACATAAAACCCTTCAAGCTATTCTGGCAACTGGACAAGAATCAGCCACCTGAGCATGTAATTTCAGAGCTATACACAACGGATGCAATGCTTCATGAGGAAGAAAAACTCAATACTGCACCCCGGGTATCAGGGTGTCACCTGGAGACAGTGATCACAGCCATAATGTTGTGGTCGGACTCAACCCATCTCGCAGATTTTGGTAATGCAGCATTATGGCCAGTATACATGTTTATCGGAAATCTGTCTAAATATACTCGTGCAAAGCCAACCTCATTCTCTGCACATCATCTGGCATACATCCCAAAGGCAAGTCTCATTGTTTTCATGTATCACCTGTGATCTATGACTGAACTAGCTGAAGTTATCAGATACCATACAGGAATTCAATATTCAGACATTCAGATGCAGTGCAACAGCTGCTACGCTCACACATCTGAAGCATGAGATTATGCAGGCAGTGTGGCGATTCTTGCTCAGCACGGACTTTGCAGACGCATTCAAGCAGGGTATAGTTATCAAGTTTCCAGACGGTATATTGCGCCGTGTTTTTCTTCAAATCTTCACATATGCTGCCGATTATCCAGAGAAGTATGATTATAATTCTTCTATTTTGATTTGTACTTATCATCACGGTAGGATTCTTCTTGCGTGTATGAAATTTCTTGGGCGGTGTCCTTGCCCCCGCTGCCTTGTTGAGAAAGAAAACATCAATCGTTTAGGGAATAAGCATGATCGGTGGCTGCACACTCAGGAATGTAGAGTCGACAACCATCAGAGACGGGATTGGATCAAACGGGTTCGCAAGATGATCTTTGAAGAAGGACAAGGTGTTACCAGCAAGTTTGTAGAGGGATTGATTAGTATGAGGTCGTTGGTTCCCACTCACATATGAAAATGCCATTAGTTCTTTGAGGACCCATTAACTCTGATTTTTAGAATGCTTTTTCAGACCTGCTTTCCCACTTCGGGTTTGATTTCCACACCATGCTTGTGCCTGATTTTATGCACGAGTTTGAACTTGGTATTTGGAAAGTGGTCCTTACTCATCTACTCTGGATCCTCCATGCTCATGGTCGAAATACAATTCAAGAACTTAACAAATGGTAGGCTAATCATATTATGTTTGCTGTTATCGAAACTAACGATGCATAGTTATCGTGAAATACCTACTTTTGGGAACAGCACAATTCACAAATTCAGTAACAACATATCTGGACTAACAAAGCTTGCTGCCCGCAACTTTGAGGACCTGCTGCAGGTATGTAGTATTTTCAATCTATTTCGGGTTTATTTCCTCAACTTCAAACTCTGTGCTAGTGTTCAATTCCCGTGTTTGAGTGCCTCCTCCCACAGTCGGTTAATGGCATCATTCTCAACTTACTCCTTGAACTGGCGACATGGCATGCATTTGGAAAGCTACACCTTCATATGGAGACTACTCTCAATGATTTCAACAACTGTACCACATGGCTTGGGAAAGCCTTGCGAAGATTCCGCAGGGACGTATGTAGCAAATTCGACACATTCGAACTCCCAAAGGAGTCCACAGCTTGATCTCATCGCCAGCAAGCAAAAAAGGGAAAGCAAAGGCAAAATGATGAAGGTACTTCAAAGCAGCGCAAGTTCAATATGTCGACATACAAGCTTCACCTGCTTGATGACTACATCAAATCGATTTGGCTTTTCAGTATGACAGACAACTACTCAACACAAGTGGTGGGTTCAGCAATAGACTTTTAACCAGTAACTAATGTTGCCAGGGTGAACTTGAACACTGACGTGTCAAATGATTCTATGTAAGAACGAACAAGATCAATTTCACACACAGTATTGCAAAACAACAGCATAGAGAACGAATGCTCTACAGGCTACAGGAAATAGAGACACACTCCCGCAATGTGGGACCTGACCATGATGAACATGCTGCATTCTTGCATTTCATAGACCAGGAACCACTCCCATGCTGTTCTCCTGCTGACCATTATCAAGTATCGACCTCACAGAAGCATTATTGGGATATCTCAGCATGGTGTGGGATGAATCGAGATGACCCTGCGACCAAGGTGTGAATGAAAAATGTCTAGAGCTACTTGATAATCTCACCGCATCATTAGAATTTTATCCCAAAGCTGAAATCCCATCTGTTGTCACATTTGCTAGGTGCCCAGTACGATGGAGATGAAACAACATTTACCGCACGTCAGCAGAATTCGGTTATATTTGTGCAAAATCAAATATACTGTCACAAAATACTTCGAATCAACTACACAACGTACGATTTACGTTGTACACAAGACACTCTTAATCCTTGTACGCATGCTGACATCATGGTTCTTGCACATGAAGATGAAGCCGAGCACCCACATCCTTATTGGTATGCCCGCATTATTGGCATATTTCACCTCAATGTTCGCTATGAGGGAAGAACCAGACGAATGGATGTTCTCTGGGTATGATGGCTGGCACGTAGCATGGATACAACATCCATTTGGGGAGCAAAATGTCTACCATGTGTTGGGTTCTATGAGAGCGATGACCCGTCCCATTCAACTTTTTGGATCCCGAGCTGGTTGTCCAAGGAGTCCATCTGATCCCAGCATTCACATATGGACAGACTTCTGCATTGCTACCAGAAAACTCAATCGCACATTGTCCCTCGGACAGAGGTAAAGATTGGGAGTGGTTCTATGTCAATGTGTAAGTATAAGAAACATGATGCTAGCGCACGACTAAAACATTTGTACAGGTTTGTGGATAGAGACATGTTTATGCACTTTCGTGGTGGTGGTGTCGGCCACAAGACAATGCAGGAGGAAACAAAATGCCTCCTTGATGACTGTGATGAGCTGGACAAAGTGCTGTTTGAACTAGAGAGCGAACAAGACAATGATGGCAACATAGAGATGCAAGGTAGCGAGTTGGAAGAAGATGCTGGGGAAGACAATGGTGGTGATAGCAAGGGAGAGATTGATGGCAACAATGAAAATGACGAAAATGATGAATGTTCAGATGAGGATGATGGAAGCGATGGCAACATGGCTATTGACACTGAAAGCCAATCCATTTTCCCACTCGACAATGATCTTGTGGATGAGATGGATGAATTTGGGTACTCTGGGTTGGATCAGGTCATGGTTGAGGATGAGGACGGGGAGGAAAATGATGCGCACCTTGGAGAGGATGCATTTGGTACAAAGGACGGTGAGAATATTGAATGGGAAGAGGAAGAGGACTTTGTGCATGCCTATCTGTAGTGTCTCAGTTATATTTGAGTTCGCCCGCGATGCTTGAATGCAAGTGGTGGTTGTGCCAGAGTAAGACAAGAGACCCGATATGGAAACAAGTGCAGCCGGATTAATCGTTGGACTCATGGACTACTGGTTCTGCGTCGTTGCTGTGACGTTCGGTGTTCGATCCTGTTATGATGCAAATATTTTTCTGCATTATTTGCTAACCGTTGGGCTGGGCCCGGCAACGTCTTGGCTTTGCAAGGCCTAGTAACAATGGCCCAGATCATGTAAGGCCTTGTGAGGCCTGAGCTGGTTCTTGCGATACTGGATCTGGCTCTCCCACAACGAGAGCCCTGCCTTGCAGGGCCTTGCAAGGCCGTGGAAGGCACTGGCAGCCTGGCAAGGCCTTGCAATTCAATACCAGATCTGGGACTTTTTGCTGATGGTGTATGACTGAACTGATCAATAAGAGAAAATACGCACAAGACACCCATGAGACTCTGAGTAGCACTGTTGATCTGAACCTGGGCCAGGATGATATAAGTAGAGCTCAAGACCCAACAAGACAATATGAAGGATAAAACCAGGAAGCGGTGTGAGATTGTGTGGGTTAGCATGCTACATCAGGTGACTCGTCTGGTCCCCATACTCAACAGCTGCATGTTCTTGCTCTTGGATGTCGGGACGAACGATTCGACGGCCTTGCTGTTGTGCTTGTGATGGAGACATTCTGCAAGGTCAGCCGTTCTTATTTCCAACTGGTCGTTCCTTCTAATATTGTTACCGTGTAGACTGGACCTTTTGCAGCTGACTGGTTGATGAGGTCATGTGGACAATGGCGACAGCAAGGTCTATGGAGACACCAAGGACTAAGTTGATGCAATGGTGTCAAGGCATGTTTCCATTCTGGAACATGAGCTGACAGCGCTTTAGGTTTCCTCAGCCAAGATGTATCGTTCTCTTTAATCATATCCTTGTTGTGCATGATACATGTCATTGCTATGGGCTTTATGGCTCTCAAGCCTCACACCCTCTCTTTCTTAGATATCCCACAGGCCACAGCTCCCACCTCCTCGTCCCATCTCTCATTCTTTACGTTCTCTCAAGTGCAATATACCAGCTCTTCTCCCTGCTCGGCTCGTGATACATGGCAGTCTCTAATGTCTGGATCACAATCTGATTCACAACACACATCCTCCATCTCTAATAGTGCAAGACAAATCACCGTCTGTTTGAGGCATATGGCCCAGTTGTGCGCATCAGTCCCAACAAGGCAATATTCAAGGACATCAAATCTATCTGAAGCATATACTCCATCTACGAATTTGACAAGAGCAGGTTCTGGAAGAGTCTCCTTATGTGTGTCACTTGTTGTGTGCTCCCACTCAAGCTGAGCCTTGCCTTAACAGGAATGAGAACAACCATGTGTAATGGCATGTTCCTTGATCATTGTATATGCGCTAATTTGTCTACAGGATGACTACCCTTGATCACTTTGGACACGTGGTGCAATGGAAAGGGTTTGCTGAACACTATGTTTCCACAAATTTTCCAAATGGAAGTGCATGCCCATGTCTTGGAATTCATCTCTGTATGTGGCAATTATTTTGCCCTTTTCTGTTTAGTTCTCAAAACTGACCAGGCACTCGAACACATTGGGGGCAAATACACCTCAGACTGCCTTGCACTGTTCCACCACCTCATGGTTGATGCTATCATTTCATCCTCACATAGTTATTGCCAAGGCGCGCTCATTAATGGATTCTCAACAGAATGAATCCTATTTCCACTACCATATCTGGCTTTCCAAAGCGAAGACTCGTAGGTTCTGTCCAACAAATACATGGTGTAAACTGATGACCATTCTTAGCAGAGCGCAATGTTGTCTTGTTTATGGAATATAGTCTCCTGTATCCCCAGGAGTCAGATTTCCAACTTGGATAAGATCACCGGCAAGGTATTTATTTCTCCTTTGGAGTTTCCACCTCCCATCTTCATCATTGTAGTTCGTTGGTGTGTGTGTCTATGAGATGCATTTCAAGAAAGGCATGGAGGGAACCTCCAAGTCAGAGAGGGTCACTTTGCTGCAGCACCTCCTTGAAACAAGTATTTGCCCACCCAGCCGATGCTGGATCATGATATCATTTTGGAAATGATGGGACATAGGTTTGTTTTCTTGTTTGGTCACCTTTTTATGACAAGCTGACTGCTCATTAAAGGATCATGTGGTTGGGTGCCACCTCTAATTCCCTCTCTTACTCTTTGTGGGAATTGACTCGTAGGCCGGATATCATCCCAGTGAAACTTGATCAGGCCATACCTGATTGCCATGTTTTGCCAGTCTTGGCCGCCCTTCAGAGGCTCCTGCATTTGAACATGTTCATCAAAGGTAAGGTGTTCCCCCACAATGTTGAACATTCACCAATTCAATGTGTGTAGCTCTGCAATTGTATACCATGACACCCAGCGATCTGGAGTGTGTTGCTCCTTCCTCAATCTTCAAGAATAGTGCCTTAGATGAACCATTTGATTTGGTGAGCTATACCTTGCCTATGGGGACAGTTATCACTATGCAATATTGGTCAATCCATTGTGATCCTACTGTCTTTCCCTCTATGGAGAGCTTCATCCCAGAACGATGGTATAGTACCTGATGCTATTTGGGACAGGAAGTTGACAGTATGAATGGATGAACTTGGCGTTTATGGTGCTCAGAACAGCGATCACAGCATTGACAAGGAGCTTTAATATCACAGCCTCACTCGGAACAAATGAGAAGAGTATAGAGATCAAGGATACCCTTGTATGTCTGCCTGCTTGTCTCTAGGTGTAATAAACTAAAAATTTGCCTAGGTGATCTTCCCTGCCATCATGGAATGCAAGCTCACTTTTCACCCGCACAATTAATCAGTGTCTGTGTGATATCATCCTAAACCTGTGTCATATATTAACACATTATATTGTCTTGTCTTTCTTTTCACCAGAATATTATACACTTACAATTACTTATCTAATATTTCAGACATTTGTTAGTGTACTATAAGTTCTTGTTGCTCTCATTGTAAACAAGGCTGTTTTTGTGACAACATTGACTAGACATGCAGTTAGCAGGACCAGGTTTGTACTTGTATTCCAACCAGACTTTCCTTTGTGATCTGATGTGTTGTCAGGGTTGTGCACGATGCTTTACTCATTTCAGATAGATCACATGACTTGGGATAATTTCTTTCTGGTCAGTATTCAGTTTCAGCACAGCAAGAAAAAACCTGATTGTGGACCATGATGAAGACTTTGCTCCACCTATGGCTATAAAGTCAAGGCCATCTATAAACCTAGGTGCCATTTTCCCTACAAGCACAGAAAATGAAATGAAATGAGCCATCCAGAGTTGACACATGATAATAATCGGTATGTTCTTTGTCATTTGTCTGGCATTGTGAACTAGATGTAGTTGCCAGCTATCAGTGGGACAATTAGAACAGGCATATTCCTAAGTGCTGGATCTGTAAGTGGTTTATGATTGTCCTTTTTGCAAGTATTGACACACCCAAGAGGCAGTTTTGCTTGCTGGTCTAGGGCACAATACTCTCATATATTATGTTCATCTTGTTCTTATATGGCATCGTCATCAAGCTGCGAGTCATTCTTCCTTCTAGATCTGCATCAGGTGTAATGGGTTTTGAGGGTAGGGGTGATGTAGCTGCTATGATCCCAGTGTTGGTGGGCTTTTGGTGTTTGGGACATGATTTGTGAGTCCTGCACTTGGATTCTCATTAGATGGAGTGTGTGTGCTCTGGCTGGGGATGACTGACTTTTTTGAATACAGGCTAGGATTACTGGTTTTAGTTGTGGGTTGTGTGATGTGTGGATGCAGGTTGCTCATATTGGCATAAAAGCCTATATCTATATCTATAGATCTGCTGGGTCATAGTAGTCATGCATCATTGCCACCTGATGTGATCCTTACAGAACCATGTCTTGTTAACAGTACACCCATTTCCTGAAACACCCAGTATGTCCACCACCTTTGGTGAAATACACCCTCTTGACCTTCCCCTCCTGATTGTGCCAATTGAAGCTCCCCTTGGAATTGTTACCAGCAAACATGGCATACTTGGTACCAACCTCCACATCCATGTGTATATTGGTGCACTTGCCAAAGCTCATGCCCACAAGGCATTCTACAAATCAGTGCATTGTGCCTTCTCATCACCAGAAGCCCCCTCTGATTAGATGTGTCAAACCCAACAGATGCCACCCTTACAACCTCTCTCTTACAACTACCTTGCAACAGGACTGGTCTAGAGCACTCTTCAGAAAATTGGCCACTCAAGACAAGGATGTTTTGGAAAGAGCACACCATGAGTTCAAGAAGTATGAGGATGAGATTGTGAGTGTTGTTGGTAAGACAGCTCATCAACCCATTATTTCAATGCAGCAAGTGTCACTGGAGCTAGTTGCAAGAGACCTAAGAATGTGTCACAGATGACTTTCCTGCAAGGGATTGGATCAGACCTTGTGCAAACTGCAAATGAGCCATACACGTGTAACAGCCAGCATTTTCACTTTCTATATTGTTGCCTGCAGGATATGAAGTCAGTACAAGTTGAAATAATCACAGGAGACACATTCTGAATGAAAGTGTTTGAATGCAATGTTGCACATGCAAATACCCTTGTCCTTTCCTCCCATCCTGACAAGAGCTACAGGCTTTGCTGTGTGAGCAAGTCAGAGAGATCGCTGTATTTTGATAGACTTGGTTGGAAAAGGTGTCAGCAGTGTTTGTAAACTAGTGTAATAGCATACATCTGTTCAATGTCGACAAAGGCAGCATCCCAGTGTCCCACAATGCTCAAATGTGTGCTTGACCAGTGAGTACCTGATGAATCAGGAGAAGTGCAGGAAGTTGAGCACATTGTGCATCCTGATTAACTGTGAAATTTGAATGGTAAGCTATGCCACCCAATGCTCCTTGCACTCAAAGACAAGGATACACCCACACCTGTCACAACCTAGAAGTTCACTTCTGCATCATTGGGTTGCTCACCAATGTCCATGCATGATGATCGTTGTGATGCCTTGTGCAAGGCAACAAGCCATGGTGACCAAGCTGAATGATGTGGTGCAAGGATGGTGGCTGTAAGCTGCTGCATGAACCCAGTGCTGCTTCAATGTGTTTTGGTTGATGATGGGGAGTGATAGGTGTGCTATGATAGGGACTGGTTGGGAAGCACAATTATGCTCAACTTGATGAGTGTTGAGTTGTTTCTCAAGGGAATTTCAGTGGGCACTACTGTGCACCCGAAACACTAGTACATTGTGTGTTCTGAGCCCAGTTTATATACTCATGAGGGGAATGCTGACCTGAGAACTTGTATCAAAGGGATTGACACCCAGTCTTTTCTGAAAGCTGACTATGAGACACAAAGGAGCAGACAGGCTGGTTCTGGTCTGAATCCCTCACTGGGAGTGATATTTGCCAGTGCTTGATCCTGCCATCAACCATCTAGATCAGAGACTGAGATGAAGTCCCACAATGGACCAAGACATGAGGTTGGGTCTATATCAGGGAAGAGAAAAGGACATATGAATGGAACACACCTTCCTTTGCTTGCCTGACTGCTAATTGATGACAATAACAAGTGGTGCATATTGAAGAAGCAAAACTGCAATGGTGCTGAGTACTCAAAAAGAACACCCCCAGCTCTTTGTGGTTGACATTGAAGATGTGTTATGGGGATTTGTATTTATACTGGACAGCCAGCATCCTTTTGTTGGCTAGTTGCAAGAGTGTTCAAGTGTGGTGAATCAAGGATGGCAAACAGGCAATGAAGATGCCTTTGGAAAGCTATTCTACTAGCTGTGTTGCTGCCTTGAGAAATGGTCAATGGATTATAACACAGACTCAAGAGGGCGAAGTGTTGATTTGGGATGCAGTATCCCATGAACATGTGTTTGAGGACCAGGGCAGAACCTGCAGAAATAATTTTTCACTAGACTTGATGGCAACCTCAATACAGCCACTGTTTGGGATATCACAATGGGCCACCTGGACCTGGTTGGTCATCAATTCATCTCTGAAGATCTGATGGGCCAAATCCAGTGGATACCTATGTCACAACCAAGAGGAGTGCATTTGGGGACTTCTGAACACCCACTCCTATTAGGTCCCTATGCTTACAAGTGCCTAGGGTCCCTGATTTCTGTCATTTCAGGTAATGTTGGGGTTAATGTAGCGCTTGCACTCAATTTGTGTCTAGCATGTGCAAAATACTTCTATGGCTCTTCATGTCTTAGAAAAGGGACCCAAACCTGTATATAACAAATCAATCCACATCAGCAAACTAACCTCTTTCCTAGACACAACTGGCCAGTATCAGCCAGCTTGACAGACTATACAGATGTCCACATCAAGGTTTCCAATTGACTAGGTCTAGACAATTGCTCATAGTCTGTCCCATGCTATTCCCAGAATTGACAGACCAGACATGAGATGTGAAATTGGAAAGAGTAATCCCATATCATGATCTGAACAGAACTGGGCAG
>JBBPMY010000150.1:0-28389 GCA_038090615.1 Phylloporus gajari | reverse complement strand
ATTGGGAGATGGAAGCGTTAGATGTCAAGACTGCTTTCCTTTTTGGGGAACTTGACGAAGAAATATATATGACGCAACCAGAAGGATTCGTGGTGAAGGGTCAGGAGTTAAAGGTCTGTCGGTTGAAAAAAGCCATTTATGGTTTGAAGCAAGCTGCGCTTCAATGGAACAAGCAGCTTAATCAATCCTTGATTAAACTCGGGTTCAAACGTTGCGTTTCGGACTCAGGAATTTATTTCAAATTCATTGGCAAGGATATTATCATTATTATCATTTACGTTGACGATGCACTTTTTCTGGGCAGTAACAGAGCACAAGTCCTTGCTCACAAAAAGAAGTTCATGAAACAATGGGAATCCCGTGATCTTGGAGAAGCCAAAGAGTATCTTGGCATGAGAATCACGAGAGATCGCAAAAAGCGAACTTTAATCCTGGACCAGACATCATATGCGCTAAAAGTTGTGAAGCGCTTTGGTCTAGAGAACTGCAAGGAAACTTTCGTTCCTTTACCCACCGGATATACTCCGAGAACCAATGATAAAGATATCAATCCTTCGTTGCGAAGCCGATATCAATCTGTGATCGGATCACTGCTTTACATTATGCTTGGCACCAGACCAGATATTGCCTATTCTGTCATAAAGATGTCTCAGTTCTCTTCTAATCCTACCGAAGAGCATCTTCAGAAGGCAATGCAGATAGTTCGCTATCTTGCCCACACACAAACCCTTGGCATCAAATACGATGGCCGAGGAGATAACTCTAGTCTGATAGCATATTCTGACACGGATTGGGCCGGTGACGTTGATACTTCACGATCAACCACCGGATATGCCATGTTCTTGGCCAACGGCATCGTCTCTTGGTTATCAAGAAGACAGAAGAGAGTCCGGCTTTCTTCTACAGAAGCCGAGTACTGTGGAATGACCGAATGTGCAAAACAGATCCAATGGATCACCAATCTCTTTGGAGAACTGGGAATAAAACTATACTGCGTACCACTGTGCGTAGACAATCAAGGAGCGATATTCATCGCATCCAACCCAGTTCAAGAAGGAAGAACAAAACACATTCGGATTCCTCAACATTATATCAGAGAAGCTGTCGAGAACAACGAAGTCGAACTCTTCTATGTTCCAACAAATCGACAGTTCGCAGATATCTTTACAAAGAACCTAGGAAAGGTAAAGTTCCTAGAAGGGTTACGAAACCTTACCTTGCACTGTCCCATACATGAACAGTGAGGAGGAGTGTTGAGAATGTCTTATCTTATCTAATCTTATCAGACATTCTATATCGGTCAGCTTATCTTCTTATCTTTAACGTCATGATGATTTATCATTCATTACTCATCCTTATCATGATGACTGATACGTTATTACTCATGTTGACTGATACTGACACTGCTCATGTTTTGCTATTGGCTAGTACTTATAGTACGATAAGCGTTCTTAACGCTATTGGCTCAGATAAGAGCCTTTACCGCCATTGGTTACTATTGTTCTATCTATTTAAGAACTACTATACACACGTACAAACAATCCTGTACTGTATATAAGGAGGAGCTCCCTACACGTACGCTCCTCTAACAGAATCTCCATCCTCTGTTCTGTGCTCTATCCTAAAGCACTACACCAACACTTGGCTACCGCCTACGCTGCGCCTACCCTAGTGAGTAACTCCCACTAGAGCCCATCCTGCGACCTTGGAAGTCTTGGACTTCTAAATATAGTTGGCATCTGCTGTCAACCAAAAGTCATGGTTAGAAACTCTGGCAATGGCACAGAGTGGTGCAAGCTCAATGCCTGTCTCAGGTGGTGGGGTGGCATAGCCAGTGGCACCATCCCCATTGCTATCCATAATGTTAGCCATTTTTACAGCCAACTGGTTGGCATGACCATTGCATACCCAATGGACATTGTCTAACACTTTGTCATCACCAAGATAGAACCTGGTGGTAACCAGGTTTTGATGCACAGTCAAAATGCATGAGGGCAAGTTGCACAGTGTTGTCATCTGTGGTGTGGGGCCAGTAGGATGGATGGGGGCTGGGACCGTGGATCCAAGTAAACAATGGTGTAAAGAGTAGAGGGTGAGAAAAGAGCAGAGGACAAGCCAAGAAGAAAGAGAAGAGGTGAGAGAATATGGCATACCAGGGGCTCCTTATATATGTTTTGCACAGAGACATCTACTGTAAGCATCAGACATATATATGTATATATTATAAGATGACAGTGAAGTTGGGACCTACTAATTATGTGGTGGTGGCAAGAGTCAAGACCCATGAGTTGTGTGGTGGCAGCAAGGGTCAAGGCCTACTGAATTTCAATGGCAGTGGGGTCACAGGTCAGTGGTGGAGCTGTAAGTGAAGGGAGGAGGAAAGTGAACATCCAAGATCCTTTCAGGCCCTGGAGAACAGACATTGCAGTCAAGCATCTCAGCTGCTTGTGCCTAGCAAATGAGTCCTATTCCTGAATCTGATGCTGAGAAGCTCAGCCTACTTTGTCTTTTATCCATGAAAGCTCTTCTTACCTGTTTGAAAGAGGTCCTCTCTTTTTCATGTATGGAACACCAAAGTAAAGACCTGCTCATCCAATGTATTTTACAAGATGCCCCTGCAGAACACATTGAATTCCTTGTCACTACAGGTCAAGAGAAGCTGGCTGAGAAGGATGACAATAGTCTTAGATGCTCTTGTCAGAAGTGTAAGAGGTCAGAAGAACAGAATACATGTCACATTGCTCAGAGGTTGGAGGGGATTGATGAGGGCACAGTAGAAAACTATATCAATGATGGCTATGACCCATTCAAGTTTCTCAAGCTCCCCACCACAATGGAGTTGAAGAATTGCTACAAACAGTTCCATAAAGTGACCTTGAGTGCCACAGTTAAAATGGATGTCTGTGGTGTCTGTGCACATGAGTGCAACACTATTGATGAGAAGATCAGTAAAATTTGCCTTTTGAATCTTCTGAACACAAACTAGTTCATTCCAAAGAAACCACACCCTGCCCATCAACTCTTTGATGGAAAACTTCTTGAGCCCACTGGGGTGAAAGTAGCAGGGAGCCAAGTCTTAGTCTCTATCTGTCATACCTGTCATGAAGATTTGTAGAAAGGGGGTGAGAGCCCACTGAAGTACTCACTCATAAATTTGCTCTGGATTGGTCCAGTACCTTGGCAGCTACAAGTGTTAACACTCCCAGAACAGCTCTTGATTATGCTTCTTTATCCCCATGTATATGTTTTCAAGCTATTTCTAAAGTGTGTTCACAGTATTTGGAATGTCTCTGGATTGCAATGTGTGGCATCAGGTTGTATTTGAGGCATTGTGATGGCTGAAAGAAAACAATCCAAAGTACTATAGTAATATTGAGATCAGTACCTTTCACATAGAAGCACTATCAGAAGATGACATACCAGAAGAGGTTACATTGCTCATATGGTAATTGGAGGATGTTGGGGTTGTTGACCAGGAGAGTGATAGATACATACCTCAAGACAATGATGAAGATCAGATTTTGAGTTTCATTCAGATGACAAGAGATCAACTCACCCATCATCTGTAGTAACACCTGATGATCTCAAAAAATGTGCTGGCATGGCAAGTCTCAAATTGTCAAGAGATCCTAAAAGCAATGGTTAGTCATAAGTCAATTCTGACATTGAAAATGAGTAACAACATGTTATAGAGCCAGATGTTGTCCCACTTCAAGTCTCAGGGACAGTTGAGACCAACATGTCAACTTTGATGGTGACAGAATTGATGGTATGGGGCCTAGTAAACTTATGGAAAGAAGGGAAGGAGGATGGTTATGCTGTGTAGCACAGACAATTGCTAGTCAAAGATTTTGGGTGACCTCACCAAGGTGAACAGGCAGAACTGACATCAGAACATGGACAGCCAAATTTCTTTGAGAAGACAGGATAGAGGCTGTACAAGATGTCCTTGTTGACTTTTCAGAGCACATTAAGTGGCTTCTTCAATACCACAATTGCTGCTTTTGTAGACATGAGAATTTCCCTTTTGTTGCATTTGGTATACATCAATGTTATCAAGTCCTCATGTCTGCATGGCTTCAGATGCAGTGTAAAACCTTTGAAAAAGAGGCTCACCTGCTAGCCACCCTGACAGTAGAAAAGCTCTAGAGGGCACAGGAAGATGAAGAACATGGGTGACCAATCACTGATCCCACAATTTGGCTCCTACACCAGCACATATATGCTACTGGTGGACATGTTATCGGATCTGATCAAGCATGATATCAGCTCAGAAGTCAGATATGGGCCACATTGATTATGCTCAACCCACCTAGTCTGTGGATCATAATAAATTCTTGTGATCTGCATGACCCAATCATACAGATCTTTGCAGGTGAACAGATTGATCTTGATGACTTCAATGCATGTCTTGGACTGTCAAAGGAGAAGCAAGCAGAGAACATTGGTCTTGACCCTTTCATTGCTGCCAAATTTTTTCATTTCATTATCAAGACCATTCTAGAGAAGCTTTTTGATATCAAGGCCACAAATCATCTTGTCCACTCCATGTTTGGAGTTTTTGGTCACTTGTCAGCCTATTTTGAAGTGGTAGAGTCACAGAGCAGAGGATCCTTACATCTACACATGCTTCTGTGGATGAAAAATGTGCTGCCACAGGAAGAGATGGAAGAGAGTCTGAAAAGTGAAGAGTTTTGTCAGTGAATCAAGACCTTCAGCAAAGCCAACATCCACACTTACCTTCCTGGTCTTGAGTCAGCAGAATCTATAAGGGAGATACCTAACAAGACAGAAGTAGCATACTCTCAACCACCAAAACCAGACTCTGTGAAGTATGATGAAGAATTAACAGATCTTGAACATTATATTGCAAGATTGAAGAACCTCCATACCTACAAAGTCCATTGGTGCCTCATACCAAACTGGAAGGATAGCTTTATTTGCAAGTGACAAGCACTATTTGAAAAGGCATTGGATGACTACATTGACAAGAACAGTCACTGGGGACCAAAGTGTCTATCAAATTCATGAATGGATGGGTGCCATTGCTCACTATCAATGTTCATTACAACAACAATGGAAATTGCTCACCAACTCCAGAGAAACCATCAACATCAGGGAAACAGTGAAGGAATGCTATTTCCAGATAAGTCAGATCAGTTGACATCATTACTGCTTATGTTAATAAAAGTATATATACTATTGCAATTAGAAAATCATTATGAAATTCATCAGATAATGTAATCTATTGCCAGAAATACATTTTTCCCTTGACAATTTTAATATCAGTCTAATGTTTTTTTGATCATATGTGTAACCTACTTATCATACAATAATCATAATGGTTTCTTGTGTATCATCTCAATATAAGCCTGACATTATTTTATATCTTATGACAATATATATCTTTTATTGATCAGAATACTATAATTATGATATTTTAATTGTATTTATTGATGATTTAATGTCACTCTGACCATTCAATATAATTTCCATCAGTAGTTATCATTACAATTAGCTGAAGGTGTGGGAAAATATTTGTAATAACTGTACAGTACCTAGTATTTAAACCTCACCTTTCTCTCTTTCTTTTTTCTTCACTCTTGACTCTGAGTTTTATCCCCAGAGTCAAGAGTCAACCTAGTATTGAGTATCATACTTAGATAAGTCTAGACTTGTGTGATACACTTAGTAAGTGTTTTTTTCACTTTAAATTTTCGCTTTTTCTGTAGTTTGAACAGCAGTTACAATGGTAGTCTAGATTGTAAGTATATTGTATTGTAGATACATTCAAATGGAATGATTGTAATGGTATCTTCCCTTTCCATAATGTCTGAAAGTGATGATTATATTAGTTTTTTTTTTTTTTTTTTCAATCCAATGATATTGATGGTAATCTATGATAATCCCTGATACTCTATGATATCAATCATCATATAATGTCAATGAGATAAAAATGATCATCTCAACAATAATTAATGAATATGATCAAAGCTATAAACATAGTCCAGGGATATATAGCATTATCAAAGTGTATATCATTATGATATATTGTACAAGGCTTTTTAGAATAGATATGAGTATATTATACTATACATATAATTGTCTTTTTTTCACTGTTTCCCTGATGAATACATCCTTCTATATCACTGGATATCAAACAAAGAAGCAGGGTTGTAACTTCAACATGTCTGCAAATCTTGCAAAAGGATTTGCATACCATACCCAACATACTTCATACATGCAAAGTTTACAGGATCAACAGCAATTGCTCCTCTTTTGCCTGATCCACACAATAAATCATGAACAAAAATTGGCCACTCTGATGGTCATGTTGTATCTGATGGGATGGGGTGATACATATTGCTCACACCATCATACACCCATCTATTGGTCATCTTTCACCACTAAGTTGTTGAAAGCATATCCAAACCTGTGAAGACAAGTGAACATCAATGGTAATGAGAGGTGAGCATAGTATTATAGCTGTTGCCCTGTTGACCCACCAACATGGAAGCTGCTCCAACTCACCATCAGCATCTCAAGATTGTGACAAATGAAATGGGGGACACTTGAATGAGAATGGTCATGCTGAGGTAAGTTATGGGACCACTTGTGCCATAACACACAGCTAACATAGGAATGAAAGGATTTGGCACAGGAAGATGCTGAGTGTAGCACTGTAACACTGAGCTGTGATGGCCATGGGAGAGTAGCAACCAAGTGTCAAGTGTCAGACTACCAACTACATGGTGACTCACTGTCTGAATACAACATCATCAAGTTTTTTACTGGAACCTATGAAATCAACCTCAATTCGAAGGACAAGACACCCAGTTCTGAAAGTCAGCAGAATGAGGACACAGAGCAACCTGACCTTCTATGTGTACCAAGAAAACATGGACATCCACACCATGAGTGCATGCCATATCTCCCAGAGCATCCCAAGGCTAAAGTCAAGCAGCACATGGTCTGTGGACTACATCATCACCATCTCTCAAACTTCATTGGTTGATATTTCCCCTGTCACAACAACCCTGATGAACATGAATTCTATTGCACATCAATACTTATTCTTCTCAAGCCATGGAGACTGATTGAAAGAGATCTCAAGCTACCTTGCAGACATGGTTGACTGCCTTCAACAACTTTGTCTCTATAGCCTCTCAGCACACTTGCCACATCATTTCTGGAATACAGTACTTCCATGACTGTCAATCAGCAGCACAGCATCAGTCTGATGATAAATGAGGGTTGGACTCTCACACCTTCAATCTTGTGAACTCAACATCCAGTGATCATGACTTGGCTGAAGACAGTGAGGCTGACACACAGGTTCCTTTGTCAGAGGAAGGCCTCACAGACCTCATTGCCTCTCGGGCTTCATTTCATGAGGAATTTCATGACTGATTGGCCATCAAGACTGCCAAAATTGTCAAAATGTTCAGTGATCCTGAATCACCAGAGCATCTGGACCAACCTTCCAATATGACTGGAGTGGCCAACAACAAATCAAGTGAGACACAAGTCCCACAACTTGCTATACAAAATGCAAGTGATGTTGATATTCAAAATCTACATCTATAGAAGCAGCAAATGAGCAGGGATGTCAATAAGCAAAATGAGGGTGCCACATCTGATATCTCACAGACAATGGTTGGTGACAATGACCATGATCATGGAGATGTCACTCAGCTTCATCTCCCATCAGCAGTGGACAAGAAGCCAAGTATCCACTATATGGACCCATCCAAGACAGCAGAAGTTTCATTGGCACCTGTAGATCCATCAATGTTGCACTACAACCAGTATCAGGCTTATGACATCATAACATGGCACCTTGACAGAACTCTCACACGCAAAAAAAACCCCCCACTTCAAATGATAATTCATGGTGAAGATCGCACTGGAAAATCTAAAGTGATCCAGACTGTCACAGAGTATTTTGCACAAAGAGGAGTCAAGCATCTTTTATTGAAGTCAGCATACGCTAGTGTTGCAGTGTCACTGATTAATGGGAAGACAACCCACACTATTGGAATGATCTCAAGCTGGGATAGTGGCAAGACTATGATGAGTCCTGAGACCAAAGCAAAGCTTCAAGCATTCTGGAAACACATTAAGTACCTTGTTATTGATGAGGTATCAATGATTAGCAAGACTTTCCTGGCCAAGCTTTCTTGAAACATAGGTGTTGGAAAAATGGTTTCAGAGCAGCTAGTGTCTTCACATTCATTTGGTAGCATCTCTGTCATCAAAACTGGAGATTTCTTTCAGTTCCCTCCCATTGCATGTAGTGTGACAGATGCACTCTATTTTCCAACAGATGTATCACAATGAAACACAGATAGCATCACAGGATGTTTGATCTATGAAGAGAGTCTGATAATTGTCATTCTGAAAGAACAGATGTGTATGGTGGATGAAGGATGGTGAGACTTTCTGTGCTACTTTCAGCTTGGTCAGATGCAGGATCAGCATGTGAGAATGTTGTGCACACTGCTTCTCACCAATCCCAAGTGCCTTGAAATGGACTTTACATCAGATCTATGGACCAATGCTGCACTGATAACTCCATGCCATGGTGTTTGACAACTGTGGAATGATGTAGCATTGAGGCAGCATGGGTATAACACACACTGTTGGAGATCAGTCCATACTTATTGTAAATTTCCTTTTTTGGACATGCTACACAGCTACACACATGCAATGTGTATGCATTGACCTTCAGTCTTGTACCACTATGACTGGAGTACTAAATTACTTCTACAGTCATCATGCTTCAACAGGTTATAAGCCCTACCTAGCACAGAAACCTCACAGAGAGACTTGCAATGCAGGTCAAATGAACTTGCAAAACTACCAAGCCAAATCTGACCTCATCTGACTCCCTATCAGCCCCATCATACATGTTGAACTTCCCTGACAACTTCTACCACAGTGGCAGTGCTGAGTATAGCCCCACTTGGTCACCATCCCAACTACTGCTTAGTACTATTGGATGTCTCAACCCAGTGGTATTCACCTCCAATGACCCATTGCAAGGTCACCCAGAGTACAGTGCCTCATGGAGAGCCACACCATGCCCCAACCACTTGCCAACATGTGCCAACCCTTTAAGTGCCCCTACTGGACCATCATGACCAAACTCATGCCCACTATCTGGCACAGAGACTCAGCCTCCTTTGTGCTCACCATGCTCAACCACTCCATATGTACCACCACTCAAGACACTTGGCATCTTCAGTGATGATGACATGGACAATGCAGACCACATCTACCCTACATTAAAACAGTCAATTGACCTTACTAAATACAAATTCCTAATGTCCATCAAACCAAAACTCTCTGTAAAAGAACCCAATTATGTACTCTGGCAAATGAGTATCTACTGCACTCTACATATGGTCTTGCTCCACAACTACCTTGACTCAGACTTCCACCCACCAGATATCACAGTCAATCAGCCACAGAATGTGCAATGGGAATGTACAAACAACCTTGTCTACATGATCCTGACTACTTGCATGGAGTCTGAGGCATTACAGCAACTTGGACACCTCCAACATGCATCAGACATGTGGACTGAGGCACAGAGACTATACAGGTACTACAATGACAGACTGGACCCTCACCCTCACCTGCCTTGTCACCACCCAGTACCAAGATAGTGAAGATGTCACAGAATATATCACCAAAATGAAGGCACTCTGTTGTGACCTTATCATAATGAGGCATGATATTGCTGATGACTTATTTGCATGCTTCCTATGCATATCCATGCCACCTGTATGGAACTATGTCTTTGCTGCCCTACCTGAACATTACTCATCCACCAACATTGAACACTGCATCTGTGACAAATACAACATATGCAACACCCAAAGCACAGCATCATCTTTTTATGCAAACAAAACAGACAAGAGAGGGAACAAAAAAAGCAAAGACAAAATGTACTGCTTATACCACAAGTCATCAAGCCACCACATGGAGGATTGCCATACCAAACAAAGTCAAATGAACAAGGGGACAGGATCCAAAGAGCTACATGAAAAGGAAAGGGGTAGAACAAGTGAATGTAGAGTAAGAGCCAAAGACAATATCAAGCCCAAGTCAAACCATGTCAAACAGGCACATCAGACAGTCGCCAACAATGACAACCAATCTGATGTGAAACACTCAGACTCAGACCTGTCCAGCTATCTCACATGTACTGACACCACTTGTTCCTGCTTCAGCTAGATCATTGATGGTGGTTCCATCAACCACATATGCATAGAACATTTAGCATTCACCACATTCACTCCAACCACAGACACAATCAAGGGCATCATTAAAGATGGCCCCAAGCTCCGAGTCCTCAGTCAAACTGGTACAGTACTCATCAGGGTATCAGTACATGGAAAACCAGACCATATGATAAACCTTGTAAATATGAGGTACTGCCCCAATCCCCATGATAACCTTATGTCAGAGAGTTGTATGGACTGAAAAGGACTGGAGATCACAAAACACAGTAGAAAACTCACTATCAAAAAGGCCAATGGTGAAATCGTCATGGAGGGCTGCCTCTGTGGCAACCTATACAAAATCAACAGTGCTATCACACCACCCACATCCCACTACAACATAGCCTTTACTGCTCAATCACAATCCAACCTTGACCTCTGGCATGCCCACCTTGGCCATATTAACCTAAAACAACTCCAGTACCTTGACTAACACAACCTCATCACTGGAATGGACCTTCACAGACAAGATAACCTATCACTATATGATGGCTGCACAAAAGACAAACACCACCAGGCACTATTTCCCTGTACTGCTTCAGAGTGAGCTGAGAAAACAATTGAACACCTCCACATGGATTTACAGGGTCCCTTTGATGTGTCCATACTGGGATACACATATATGATTGGTGTTGTTGATGACCACAGCTGAAAGGGCTGGAAGGAATTCCTCTGACACAAAGACAAAGCCACTACATTCATCAAGACCCTAATCCAATGTCTTGAGACCCACATGGGTCACCAAGTAAAATTCATCTGGTCAGGCTGAGGCAGTGAATTCCTTGGTGAATGACTCAAGTCATATATGTGGGAAAAGGAGATTACACATGCACTTACTGCTCTGTACATGCCAAAACAGAATGGTGTTATTGAACAGTTCAATCAGACCACACACAAGAGTGTGCTCACAATGTTCACAGACACTGGACTATAAAAGGGCTTCTGGTCTGAGGCCCATGGATATGCCAACTACATACAAAATTGTAGCCCCACCAAGGCCCTTGCTTGCACTACCCCAAACAAGGCCTTTTATAGCAAGAAACCTAGTATTGCCACCCTATGTATTTTCAGCTCCTATTACTATGTCTACATCCCACCCAAACACTACCACAAACTTGATGCATACTCCATCAATAGAGTTCTGTGTGGATTCAAGCATGGATCCAAGGCTTACAAAGTCTGGGTCCTCTTGAAACACAAATTTATTATCTCTCATGATGTCATTGTCTACAAGAAAACTTTCAGTCACATTGCTGACACAGCTGTTCCCACAAACATTGCTTCAAGCCAGGGGGTACCCAGCACACCTTCAAAAATCACTTTGATTGAGGGGGTGACAACAGCTACTAAATCCAATCAAACCAATCTAGATTCAACTCTTGCTACATATGCCTCCCATAGCACACACCAATCCAGAGTCAATTCAACCTGACTCTGCACATTCACCTGTACTACATTGCTCCAAACATGTCACTTGCCCATCCTGAAAGAAAGATGCTACAGATAAGCAAAAGACCAAAGAGGGGAAAGCAAGAACTCAATGGAAAAAGGATCATGAGGCATGCAAAGTACTTGATGACAAAGCCAAAACACCCATGGAGTCAACAATCATCAGCAAGATTGCACAGACTACATATCTTGGTGTGCATAACCATGACATCTCACACAACTTCTGGGAAGCTATGTTAGGCCCAGATGCTGATCATTGGTGGAAGGCAATGGAGGATGAAATTAAACTGCTGACAAAATGTAGGATATGGGAACTTGTTGACAAACTCAAAGACCACAAAACAGTAGGATGTTGCTGGACCTATGTCATCAAATATGGTCTAAATGGAGAAATACTATGTTACAAGGCCTGTCTCATAGCCTAAAGCTATTCCCAGATTCCTGGCCTCAACTACAGTGACACATATTCACCAACCATCCACCTTGACTCCATCTGCACCATTCTCCACATCACTACAGCCCATAGATGGTACCATTGCCAAGACAATGTCACCAGTGCATTCCTACACAGCACAATCGATCACAAGATCTATATGTGCCAACCCAAAGGTTTTAGTAATAGTACAAGCAAGATTGTCACTGGTAGTGATGGGCAGGGTCTAGGCTCAGGCCCCAGGCCAGGCTGGGCCAGGCTCACTTAAGCCAGGCCTTTTACAAGAGCCTTGAGGGCCTAAGAGGTTAGGCTTCAGATTTGTGAGGCCCTTGGCCAGGGCTTAGGCTGAGGCTGCCTTAGTAATCCTGTTAGTAATTGTGATATAAAATTTTTGGGCCTACTTGCTTCTACAGTTCCACCAAAATGAACATGTCATCTATTGAAAACAAAGCTAGTTGACTAAAACAGGCAACACAACCATCTATGAAACTTAGAGACACAACAATGCAGCAACATCTGAGCTCTCTTCACACCAGCCATTGACCAATGGTCCCACCACACAGCCCTACTCTGTGGAGTTGGATGATGAATCCCCCCCTCCTTCATGCCCTTCTCCCTCTATTGGCCACAAATGCAAGAGGACAGATATGGCTCCTCTCAAATGATGAGGTGAGAGTTTCAACTGCAGCCACGCAAGGTAAGATTGTTTGTGATTCTTATTTCATCCTATGCTAATCAAATGAATAATCTGCAGCTAAACCTGTGGTGCCCCCTTCATCTACTAGTCATTTGGATCCAATTGACAACAGTAAGTTTGAAAGAGGATTGGTGAGTTGAACCCTGCTCACACACAGATGCAACAGGTCCTAATGGGACATCAGTGGACATAGAAGTCCAAGATATTGAAGCACCCATAAAGTCACATTGTGAGAACTGAAGCCACAACATTGATCACTTTTTTGGTGATACATTCATCTGTGTCAGCAGCAGCAAAAAATGTCATAACTACAAGCAGTGTTCAGTGACACTTGTCACTGAGATTTTGACAATCTGCTGCCATCTCCAGTCATGCCATTAGGTATGGAGTCAGTTACTATTTTACTACTGACATTTAATGTTCTGATGGTCTAGCATGAGTACTTGAAATGGGCAGAAGAAAACAACTTCCAGTCTATGCTACCCAAGGATCATCAGATGCAAAAGGAAAAAAAAATACACAACTGCTGCTTGATAGCCATCTCCAGCCTGTCATAAAGGAAGCAAAAGCACCTGTGTTCAGCAATGACCATTTTTGTACAGCAGCTGTTCAATGGTTAGTTAATACTGATCAGGTAAATGTGTTGCAACTCAGGATTCAATGTCACTAATGCTCAGTAGTCATTGTCTGCTCTTAAGCACCCTAGTTTCAAGGGGCTATGATTGATATCTCTACTCAAGTGTCTGGTAGTATCAAGTTACCAGGCTGTAAGGTCACCTGCCAACTAATCATCACCATGTTCAAAGATCACCTGGATAAACTATGTGCAAAGCTCTTGAATGATGCTGTCAAAGGGCAGGTAAATCTGACATGCAATGCTTGGCAGGCTTTAAACATGGACACATATTTCATGGTTATGGGTTCTTGGCTTCAAGAAGACTCTTCTGGCATGTGGGAGATCAAAATGACCCTTCTAGGGTTCATTCAAATGAACACTGCACATAATGGTATATGCTTGGAGCAGACCCTCTACCATGTTGTTCATCAGCTTGGAATTGCCCACAAGATTGGACATGTGACTTGTGATAATGCCTCGAATATGGACACAATGACAGACAAGTTCAGTATGTTGTCATTATTATCAAATGCAATCTTATGTGAATGTCTATAGGTGTCTTGCACATATCATCAATTTGGCAACTCAAGCACTACTCCATGCTTATAGTGGATTGAAAGAGTATGACCCAAAGAACCCCAACAATGCCTTAATTATGGATTGTGGTTCTCAACATGATGAAGTTGGGGTAGTGCAATCAATTTGTGCCAAGGTATGTATTTCTATTAGAAACCCATGTGTCAGGACTTAGTGTGTGTTACATAGGAGTGATCTCCTGCAAAATGAAAGCAGTTGTTTCAAACCCTTCAAAAACAAGAATGGCCTAGCCACCCAGCACAGAAACAGCCATTACAGCTTCTCCTTGACATGCCAGTGTGGTGGTCATCCACATATCTGATGCTCCATCAAACAGAACAACTCAAAGAGGTTTTTCTTTCATTTTTCTGTATCTCTACCATCTGACATATTTTTATGTAGGATATTGATCTATTTATCCATCAGATAGCATTTGCTGAGAAAGAGTGAGACAAGTGCCAGAAAATTCTCAATCTACAACTAACAGATGAGGAATGATCATGTGTCACCATGCTACTGAGGCTATTTTTGAAGGCTGAATACACACAACAATCATTCTTATCAGATAACAGTCCCATAATACATCTTGTACTTCTGGTGCTTGAGGCTCTACACAAGGCTTGACAGACATGTAGCACAAAACCTAAATATATCAGTTTCTGGCCTGCACTTGCAGCTGGGTTACAGAAGGTAACAGAGTACTATGAGAAGACTACAGATTGTGATGCCTATATTATGGCAATGCATATGTCTGACTCCCTATCCATATACTGCATCATTGACAGGAAATTTTAAGGCTTGACCCTGTTCAGAAGGGAAATCATATACACAAATATTGGAGTGCTGATACATATGATGATGCTATGAAGCATGCAGAAGAACTGTTATGTTGGTATTTATTACAGCTATCACACAGATAATAATACATATGCTTTAGTACAAGCAATGAGGAACAATTTCTACAAAGCCAATCAAACAGTTGAAGAGTATGGCATTGTTTGGCAAGGTTAGCCAACTCCTACACAAGCTGTTAAATGACAAAGATGAAGATGTAGTATTTGCACCATCTTCAGTGTGTGGTGACCCTCAATGGCCCTGGCTTGATGACTTCCACAGCTATCTCAATTCTAAGGACCATCTCACCTCTGTCACAGTGTCCATCATTCAATGGTGGGGAATGAATGCTACAAGATACCCCATATGGGTCTCACTTGCTTGGGACTATCTTGCCATTATGGCTACCTCTGTCTCAAGTGAGTGTGCATTTTCATCATCTGCAATTACAATCACCAAGCAATGCAATCAGCTGAAGGGTGATACTGTTGAGGTACTCCAGTGTCTCAAGTGTCTCATTCGATGAGACCTTTTATTTCATGAAGCAGGTGATCCCTCTCTTGTCTCAGAGCCAAAGGCTATTGATGAGGATGGTGAAAGTTTGGGTGCTGACAAGTCAGTCTCAGAATCCAATGAAGCCATTGAGGAGCTTGTTGCTTATTGTGAACATGATGGATTCACTGTGGATTTGGAAGTTGATACATTAGAGGACAAGTCTGACAATGAGGTTTTCAATCTCTATGTGTTTGAGTAGTTTTATTTTGTGATTCCAATGATGACTACATTGGTTGTCTATGCTACATTAAAGCTGGGGCTGGGCCTTAAGCCAGACTGGGCTGTGAATGAGGGCTAGGGCTTGACATTTGTCCAGGCCTGAGCCCTTCTAAGCCAGGCCTAAGCTGGAGCTTTTGGGCTGGGCCAGGCCTTGCCCATCACTAGTCACCAGACTACTAATGGGTCTCTATGATATCAAACAAGGTGACTATCTATGGAACAAGCATATGAATGAAAAGCTCACATTGAGCAGCTTTGTTTGCACAGACACTAACAGTGCTGTATACATCCATCACTCTGAAAAAGGCAACTCTATCATCATGATCCATGTTGACAATGCCCTCACAGTCGCCAATACCAGAACAATGCTCAAACAAACTTGGAAAATCCTCCACAGTCTCTTCAAGATGAAGGAGGAGGATCTTGACTGGCTCATGGGCATTAAACTCACAGATGACTGTAAGAACCACACAGTTAGCCTCTTGCAGGCCCAATACATCAACACCCTACTCCAATGCCATCACATGGATATATGCACACCTATCTTGACACCAATGGAAAAGAACATTGTCTTGTCCAAGACAGACTGCTCTCAGGACAATGCTGAGAAGAACAAGATGGTCAAGTACCCATACCACAAGATTTTCAGCAGCATCACCTGGCTATCTGTCATCACACACCCAGACCTTGCTTTTGCCACCTGCCAACTCAGTCAATTTAGTGCGAACCCAGGCAAAAAGCATTGGCACACACTACTATGCATACTATGATACCTAAAAGGCACTTGCAACCTTGCACTCACTCTCAGACTTGTTGATGATGCCAACCCCAATGTACTCACAGGATACATGGATGCAAGCTGGGTGTGTGACCCTAATGATTTCAGCTCAATGTTAGGGTATGTCTTTAAACTCAGAGGTGCCACAATATTGTGGAACAGCAAGAAGCAGCCCACAGTTGCAGTATTGTCCACTGAGTCAGAATACATGATGATGGCACATGACACAAAACAAGCATTATGGCTATGCTACCTACTTATGGACATTAGCCACCTCACTGACCCAGCTCCTCCCATATCCATTCTTGTTGATAACACAGGCACAATTGCACTTGTGAAAGAGACATGCTTCCACCTGTGCACACAACACATCAGCACACAATACCACATCTTGCATCAACAAGTCAAACTCAGTGCAATCTCACTCACACATGTGTCAACTGCTGAGATGCTTACTAATGGGCTTACTAAACCTCTTATGCATAATGGTATCACCAAACTGACCAACAGATGTACTCTATGTCCAGCCTGAGGGGGTGTGTTGGAGATCAGTCCATGCTTATCATAAATTTCCTTTTTCAGACACACTGCACAGCTACATGCATGCAACATGCACACATTGACCTCCAGTCTCATACTACTATGACTGGAGTACTAAGTTACTTCTACAGTCATCATGCTTCAACATGCACACTGCCATATTCCAGTGCCAGACAGAGGACATGATCAAGGGCCAACCACAGACACTCATTGAACACTATGCTATAAACTTATGAGAAACAGGCAACAAATCTGACCTCCCAGATATGATGGAGGTTAGCATTGGAATGAAAGTCATGGTCACACAAAACATCAAAACTGATCTTGACATCACCAATGGTGCATACAGCATGGTCATTGGTATCCTGCTTAGCCAGGAAAAACCCACAATCATGGGCACTGAGGGTATCATCAAGCTCAAATTTCTCCCATTGTGTATCTTGGTCAACTTAATCAAACCAGAACTTCACTACTCAAGGACTTGAAAGAGGGAGTCATCCCTGTTGAGCCAGTATGAAGAACATTCTGTTTCCAGAGCAAGTCCTCAGAGGGGAAAGCTATCACATGCATCATCCATCGACACCAGTTTCCAATGACTGTAGCCTATGCATTCACAGATTATTGTGTACAGGGCCAGACAATTCCTTCTGTTATTGTGGACATTATAACACCTCCCACAGGTGGACTGACTTTGTTTAATCTCTATGTTACACTATCTCAGAGTTCAGGTTACTCAACAATCCAATTGCTATGAGATTTTGACAAGAAACTCTTTCAGAAAGGCCATCAGATGGAACTACTCACTGAAAATGACAGGCTTGAGAAGCTGAACAAGAAGACATTGCAGTGGTGGAGAGAGATAGGGCATGACACAAGAAAACCATAGTATACACATGTGCACAAGAGCATGCCAGCACACCTGTAATTCAGATTGGCAGACTTTCAGAAAAATCTGGTAAGACAATGGCTGCATTTCCCACAATTTTTAGGTGTGACAGAAACCTTGTCAAGCAAGGTGATTTGTTAATAATTGTGGTCCTAATGATGTTGTTATCTAATATATGACTTCATTATAACATAATGTAATACTTACATGAGGTGTGTAGTCATATTACATCATTCCAGTGTCCAATTTGTGTCATACAAGTTTAAAGTCAAAAAACTGTCCTAATGAGGTATCATTTTGTAATGGCTCTCATTTCATGAAATCATCACCAAATCTCTTGATTCTTGAACAGATAGAACGCCAAGGGTAAGCACTACATTTCATATACTCATATATTAGATCTGGGTTAGGGGGTATTAGTGTTAGGAGCCATTTAATGCAAACATGCAAACATTGAGACAGTTTTTTGAGCCACTGTATGCAATTGGAGATCAGAGGAAGAGACAATGGGGTGAGGTTATGTCAGATGGCAGTTGAGAGAACTCAAACTGCCCCTGAGTGCATGTGACTGATGATTGATGACCTCATACTGTCTGTATGCAGTCACTGATTTATTATATTTTTGTCTTTTTCAGTTTTATTCTAGCCTTTTTCAGCTTTATTTATACATGGTATCTTAAAAAACCAGGGGCAACTTTCAACATGCTGGAAGACCTTGCAAGCAAGGTAATATATTTTGAAATCCATTTATGTCTCTGTTGAGGTATATTATGCTATGTAAAACAGTAGTAACTGAACACTGTAGGGAGTGAAAACACTTTAATTCATCATCAGCCTCACTGTACACTGCCTTTTCATTGTGATCCACACTTATTCTCCCAACCATAGTATTCATTGCACCACTGAACACTGGTGAGTCATTGCAAAACGAGTCACAAATTATAATCATGTGTAAGTCCAATGGTCAATCAGCATGTGTCATAGAAGTGCGTTGATTATCAGTGCATAATTAAGAGGACAATGAAAGCCAGTGTACTGTCCACAATGAAGAGAAGTGCACAAACCAATAATAGTCATACCTGGACCTCATCACCGTTGTCACTGCTGTCACTGTCATCCCTTTCATCTACAAAGGTGGTTTTCACAGATTCCACAGAGCAGTCAATGATCCCCCAATGATTGTGGCTCTGTACTCTGCCAATCACTGCCTTCACATTACGCAAGTCAGTAATGGTTGGTGCCAAGAACATTGAGAAATGCATGATTGTGCTCAATGTGTCCTGACCCTCTGTCTTCACAGGAATGATGAGTGTGAGAAGGTGTGTCAACTTTCTGTGAATCTTCTATATGCCATCATTACCCAGCTGGCAAACAAGGATACAATCAAGTTGGCCATACTGGACAATCTGAACCGGGCCTGCAGCAGTTCCACTATTGCTCTGTGGGACATTGTATTGAATCTTGTACTAAGTCAAGCATGAGTATTAGCTGGACTTGTTCTAGGGTATTCTCAACTTACTTGTACAAAAGTGTTATCATGCTGGGAATCATGAAATTGATTGAAAGACTTGGAAGTTTCAATGCAATCTCCTCTGTACAAAATGTGAAGTTTTGACCAGGTTGGCATTCTTTGTGGTATATTGGCAAGAATTTGATCAAAACGACCACCAACAATCTGTTTGAGATAGATGGCAATTCATCAGCATAGATCTATGTCAGGTTGGAAGTTTGTGGAATACAGACTGAGCAGCACCTGCATAGGATCTATAACACATCTTGAGCATGCTTGGCCACAGTAAAAGGAGACTCACAATTTGGATAGACATATTCTGCTTGCGTAAGGACATCTTGATCACTAATATATCCACACTGTTGTCCATGCCCCATCTCACTAAGCTCCTCCTCCAGATCATACTTTGTGTGAAGCTGAGCAAGATAGGCAATGTGCAGTATTCGATTATTCAGGGTGCTCCATGGGGATCATCTCAATCACAAAGATTCTTGTAGGATGCCATAAAACCATTCCATTGCAAATGTCCAGCTGGTCCAGATGGGGCCACAAAAGCAAATATCTGCAGCAACATGTAGCAGACCATGGATTGGGAGAGTGCAAGCTGAGAGTCGTTCCTCTTTGTGCTGGTAATAATACCTAAAGATAGATTGATTGTTAGTCAACCTGTGCTCAGTCAAATGTTCATGCTTACTTTTCATACAACATGACCCACTCAGTGAGTCCCTGCTTGATCTCATCCACCTCATTTATTGGCAGCATGAACTCCACCATCTTGTGCATCATGCCATCAAGCTGACCAGGAGGATCATGTTGTTGTAGTACTTCTTGTTCAAGAAGTGGTCTTTCAGCACAATAGGAGCAACGTACATGAACCAGAAGCTCCAAGCCTCAGCAGTGAATAGCAAGTGGTCCTTGGCAATGTTTCCTAGATGATGGACAAAGGCAGCTGGGATAAATGGAACTGCATGTACAGTTTCTTTGCCAATCTTCACCCAAATGTGAGGGGCAATTTGATAGCTTTCAGACCCTTCATTGAGACCCTTGAAGCATCCAGTCCAGAAGTCAATGAGGGTAGGAATGACATTCTCTAAAAAGAGATGCATCCACTCCCAGGGAAGAGACTTTGTGTAGTCAATGCTGCCCACATGTAGCAAAGTAGCAGGACCATGAATCCCAGTCTGCTTCTTGATCTCATCAAGTTCCTTCTTCGTCAGAGTTGGGTCTGCTAATTGTTTGACAGTCTTCTCAAATTCAGTGTGTGTTTGGAGCTCAAGGTGATAAGGATTGATGGAAGGGCAGGTCTGGTGTACAAGACAGGGTGTTTTCAGTGGCATGTAATATACAGTGCCCTTGCCAGATACGTTGCGCACCCCCTCAATTTCACAAGAGCGGCACAGATGAAATGAGTTGTGACCTTTGATATTGAGGAGTTTCTCTATTGCAAGGATATTGCCATTCTTAAACAGAAGATACACATGAAAATCGAATAAGGATCTCATAATGGCATTGAATGTTGGGACTCCTGCGGCAAGGATGGTAAGCTCATCATCCAGTGGAACAAGGAATGAACCCATGTCCTTTGGCTGATGTGGGCCTGGGATCACACCCACACATATGAGGTGTTTGATCTGAGTGCATATCTGTGGAGGGAGGTTGAAGTTCTGAAGAAGGATGGGCATTGCAGAGGGACCACCACGGTGATGCTTAAAGAGCAGATAACTGTCTGTAGAGAGATCAAGCATGATGTCGTACTTGTGACTGAAGTAGCAATATGGCTGAGCCACACCATCTATTCTGACATGGGTCCTGAGTAATGTGTGATACCATTCAGTATCAAAGACATCACAGATGGTGTCGGCATTGGATCTGAAGTGATGCTGGTACAAAAGTATCTGGGCCTTCACTTTGTTCTGGAAAAAAGCTTGAAGGTGAGGGATGATGGGGAGATAAGAGAATTTGTGGTGGGGCTTGCCAGATGATGTATAGTGGTCTTGCTGACAGAATGGACATTTCTCAAGGTTGGCGTATTCCCAAGTGAAGGCAACACAAGAGTGAACACAGCAATCAATATTTTGTGGCATGATACCAGAGAGGATGGCAAGCCAGGAAAGAATGACCCATTCAGAGTCAATAGCTATCTTGTGGTGAAATACATGCAAGAGGTGATTGTAGGTGTTGCATGACATGTTTGATGTGATTTTGAGCTTGAATGCATGAATATTGTCTTGGTCCTTGTCAGTGAGCAATGTGTTCCCTGTTCAGTAATCAGTGAGAGTGGTTATCATATTGCAAGCAGTGCATACATACTGAGGTTGTACATTTCCTGCTCTTCTGCTGGCCCCACACAAGCTGCTTGAGCTCAGCCTCAATCTCTGCAGTGGATAGGGAAAGTAGGCTAGGTCTGCCATCCTTGTCCTCGTGCTCTCTGAATGAGAGAATATAGTTGGGGTCTTCTTCTTCTTCTTCTGAGCTGTAGTCTTTTTCAACGTCCTTGCTATATCTAGCATTCATATCTGGGGTTCCCAAATGGTGTTCAGGGGAAACTGTGGCATGGTCTAGCTCAGAGTCATCAGCAGCAACTGGTGGTGGGCTTGAACCAAGCTCGCTTCCAGATGGTTGCAACTGCAAGACATCAGCATTTGCATAGTGTCGATCACAAGTGTGTTTTGAGAGCATCTTGTAGCACATGGGGCTACAGTGACATAGCTTGTAATCATCTTGATCTGCTCTGGGAGAATTTGATTTTTTGTATGACATTGCAAGGGAGTGAAAACCATTTCACAAGTCTGTTTGAATTGATGATCAGAGAGGGTCACATGCCCCCCAATTGTTCAATCCAAACCACACCTGCTGCTGAATCAATCCATCCTTTATTACATGCCATGTCTATCGTTGATCAAACGAACTCCATACGTGTCTTTGGGGATGTTGTATACCTGGATGCTGCAGGCATCATTCCGGACATATGAGACATCTACTACTGCATCAACTTGCAGGTTGACATGCCAGGGAGCAAGGTGCATAAGCTATGCATAAATAGCTCTACTGATTCTGATATAAAAATTGAATATGAATAGACTATTGTCCTCCATGTCCATGACAATATCAACTACCCTCCATTGCATGAACAGCTACAGCAAGTCTACACAGAACATGAACAATTCGCCAATGCAACTGGACTCCCATTCCCTATACAGCTTCGAACTCCCAGATCTCCATCAGGATTATTTCCCGCAGGATGCGAATCTGCTCCTTTGTCTTCCCCTTCTGAATCACTCCAACACACTCATGTATCCACGTCCATGTCCACATCCTCACCCAAGTTCACATCCTCATCAAACCATACAGACTCCATACGAGCTCTTCCCTGCTCCTTCCTGATGTGGTGGGGTGCATATGCCCATCTTCCTCCCTACACTCAATTTCTTACCACATCAGAGATCATCAACTGCAGGCTGGAGGTAGAGGACAAGTCAGTAGAGTGCACACCTGTAGATCTCAGGCCTGTGAAGCATACATGCACATGAGACCTGGTTCACATAGAGATTGGTGCGATCACGATTGTCAATTTGTGTAGTATCATCATAGATTTGTAATTATGTAATGCCAATCATGACACTTGACACAGTGTGCTACATGCGTGCTGACAACACTCACTGCTAGACTTGTTTCATCAGCCCACTATCAATTGAGATCATGGCACCCTGCCCACTACCTAAGGCCTTAGCTGCTGCCCATCCAGTCTCTCAGAAGGCAAACACCATACCTGCACCCTTACCAACCAAGGTCACTCAGAAGACCAAGGCACCATCATCCCCTGCCTGCCCAGTCTCTCAGAAGGCAAAGAGCTGCTCTGCCACCTCTCACGGTATGCAAGTAGCAGCTCAACCACATTCTCAAAGTTCTTGGCCAGCTACCCAGACCCAGATCCAAGCACAAGTCCATAGACTGAGCAGTCATATGAAACCCATGTTGGAATATTTAGGAGTTATTTCCGCTTTAGGTGCTTACCTAATCTAGCCTACATCGCACCACAGTTTATTCTCTGGCTACTTAGTGACTTACCAGGTAGCCAAGGTACTTACATACTTATACTCTGAATACAGTGACTTACCAGGTAGCCAAGCCAACAACCTTCTTCACCTTCTTCAACCCAACACAAGCTCTAAGACATAACAGGCAGACAAACCTATCATCCTCAAACCCAAAGGTACTGCTGGTCAGTCAGTGACAGTCACTACCTGCTGGCTACAACATTCAGGACACCATGGGGCTTGCTGATAATCACCGTCTGTATAATGCATATTGTGTAAGTCATGTGTCTCTTCTACACTGTGCAGACTACAGTCACCATACCTCCATCTTTCTAGGAGGCTGCTTGCCTGCTTGCCATTGAACACCTTGATATCAAAAAGACTATCACAAGTCAGGATAAGTACCAGGTTTCATTGGTACTCGTCAAGGCAAGTTACCAGATGAAGTTGTGATCACCCTGCTAATCATTTCATCCTACAGGTGCAGCAAATGTTTCCTTATCTCAAATGTTTCATGAACAACTGGCCTTTCCACGATATGCTTGCACAGTATTTGCACAACCGGACCCAGCAGGCTCACATGAAGGACAAGGAACTTGCCAAGCTGCAAAGAATGATCAATGAGGAAGGTATCATGGTTGATGAAGGGTATGGATCTCATGGTGAGGGTGAAGGTGAGAACAACGAGAGCAAGTTGGACAACAGGGACTCAGGTGGTGAAGACAAGGATGAGTTTGTCGAAGAGGCATATGAGCCAGAGGCGTAAGATGATCTCTCATCAAGTAAGGGTAAGGGAACCAAGGCAGCCTCTAAATGCATGCAGCGAGGAGTCAAGGGTGATACAACTAGTGCTCCCCCTCAAAAGAAACAGTGGGTCAGTGTTGAAGAGGGCCATACTGCTAGTGCTCCCCCTCAAAAGAAACAGTGGGTCAGTGTCAAAGAAGAACCTCACTATGTAGGTCCATACACATGCAGACCGTCAGAACACTCATGATACCTGTAGACTACTGAGCCCAGGCACTCAAAGCACATGCACCGCAATGATAAAGAGGTTGGTCCAGATGAACTCAAGAACTGGAATGTTGATTAACATTACTAATGTATGTAGGGTGATACACCCAGGGGCTCAAAGCATACCCAGTGGGTTAGTGATAAAGAGGTTAGTCTGGATGAAATAGAAGCAGAACATTGACTAACACATGTAGGGCAATACAGCCAGGAGCTCAAAGCATATGCAGCAGGTTAGTGATAAAGGGCCCCACCAGGAATCTGACTGTGTGAGTTGAGACACTCAGAACGGGAACATTCACTGATCCTTGTAGGCTAACGAGGTCACAAATCAACCTGATGTCTTTCAAGATGACCAAGACCAAGACCAAGACCTCTGGGAGATCTGTCCCCACCACAATTGTGATGACCCTGTTCTATCCAAACCTCCTGAGTCTCTTGCCTGAATGATCACCCGAGCAGAGGAGTTGATTCTCAGGGATGGCACTCAGGATACTGTACTATTCATCTCACTCTCTTCAGATATCTGTGTGGCCATCAAGTGTATCTGTCAACATAACGAAAAGATCAAGGAGGTGCAGCGATGGGGTTGGCCTGTCAGTATTGCATGGAAGACATTGCCTGCATGGATAATGGTGATGAAGGATAAGATCCAGGACCTTGTTTGCGACCCGTTAGTACATGCCAATGATCTAGTGCACAACTGCTTCTTGGACAACCTGGATGAGCTTGGCTTGGGATAAAATTATGGAAAGCTTGCCCATTTGCAACATGTGTCAATCCCTGTGTACCACAAAGCATGGCCAGGATAGCAAGTGTTGTTATTTGTCATTGTCTTGCATTCAGACTGACTAGCTCTCAGTCCATCATATCAATTCTAGCTATGGTGGCAAGGGCTCTATCATCATCAAGGCCACCCTACTCCATATCGTCGGTGTGAACGCTCTGCCTGGGAACTCGTTGCAACCACTAAGCCTTTCATGATTTACCCAGTACTTTCTTCTTCCCTTTGTAGCAACTCATTTGATTGTGCAGGACCTCAAGTGCAACACACAGTTCACTTACCAAATGATGGTCATGAGTTCCTCAGTTGGGGATATACTCCATTTCTATGCTGAGAGGAACAAGGATGATGAAATCAAAGAGATACTGCACTCCATCAACAGGAAGGCACCCCAGGCACATGTAACTGCACCGACTGCGACAGAGACAGATGCTTGAATACTGTTGTCTTCAGGTATCACACAACATTCTAGTACAACCCAAGCCTTGCCCCCATCAAGTTCTCAATTGATGCAGTTGGCTCATGCACCATCAACGTCTGCATCATCACATCTGCTTACAACCCCTGATGCTCAAAATGTCACCTCAGCTATCAACAGTGTAAGAGAGTAACCATCCTCCAGTTCATCAGTACCCACCCACCTTCAGTGACTATCTTCAAGTTCTTTGGCAGTTTCAGCACCTGCCTGTGCTGCCACAGGAGCCTTAGTGACACCCATGGACACTGCAGTAGTCACTCACACCTTAGAGGAGGTCAAGTGTAGGAGAGCAAGCCAGAGGAAGAGAAAATGCACACGCACTTGAACGACGATCCACCGCACGCAGCACACTTGAAGGATGATCTCAATGCTATTCTTTTCTGATTTTCCTCTCTTCTTGTTTTGCATATTATGATGGATGTATTCATAGGGATCAATGAGATTATCACTGGTCAATGATAACCATGGATGTCAATGTGTCGAGGGATGAGTGAAAATCAGTGCAATAACACACTTGTAATAAATGATCACATCATGAATAATTCAAAGTATACCTCACTGAAATTATGCCGCATCCAGCAGTGAAAAAGAACTCATGCTGACATTGAAAAGAAGCATAGCCACACAATGAACATCAGCACCATTTCACACAAATCATTGAGTCTGAATATCACTGCAAGTCATTGTACATACAATGATAGCCAGTGTAAGTAGACATGATCTTGAGTGACATTGTCAATGATCTAAAATGATTTCTCTTCCTACAGTGTGAAGAGACTGTGTCCCTGGTAGTTCTGCAGGTGTACATACACTAATTGACAGTTGGTTATCTGTGGTAGTAAGACAGAATGGTAAACTAGACTAATGAACATTGTCATTTCCTGAGGACTGAATAGTATTGACAGAAAGGAGGTCAGCACAGAGGGGGTGATAAGGTGTATGATGGAGGGCAATAACTGGATGGATAGTTAAATAGAGGGATCAGAAGAGAGGGCTTTCACCTGGGGCCTCTGTCCTTTTGCTTTTGTTGACTCTGGTAGCCTTGGTTAGGATGTGTGGGTGGCTATGGAATAGTATCATGAGGCTTTGACCTTCTCTTTGCCTCATCCAGCAGATTGTATGTATGGTAGCACTTGTGTGGTGATCAGAGCAGCTGCTCCAGCTGCTATAGTGAAGGAGATAGCCTGAGAAGAGAGACATGGGTGGAAGGGGGCAGAGGGCCTGCCTGTGTTGAAATTACAGGTGTATTACACTAGTAATAAATGACTTACAAGTATGATCACTATTAGTGATAAGTACTAATGTCAACTACTGATCACACTACTAATAAGTCAGATGTAAGTCAAATGTAAGTCATATTAGTGATACTAGCAAGTGTTGCTAGTGTCCATCTCTAATGTACCCAAAATGGAATGAGTGACACATGTTGATCATTAATGATCAACATTGACATGACACTTTGATCCTAGTCAATCCTAATTGATCCTATGATCCTAAACATTCCTATTGACAATCTGAACAATAGGAAGCATTATCTATTGTTCTGTTGACATATCCATTATTCTAATACTAGAGCAATGGAGTCTACATTAGGAGAACAATAGATAGATAGATTGTTCTACAACAATTCATAGATCAAGCTCAGTCATCTCAGACTGAATTCTAAGATATATATATATGATACTTTTGTACATAAAACAGTAGACAGAATACATATGAGTCAGATCATTTGTAACAGACTACTCCTATCAATTAGAAGTCATTTTAATTGTTCTCTATCAATCTAGACTCTCATATCTCAAGAGAAGCCTCTGCTAAGTACTGTAAGTCTCAACAGTACATACTCCCTTCATTGTACTGTGCACACCAGTGGAACAAGCTTCCATTTCATTAGCCTGATGTGGAGGGGGCAAGCTGGGGTGGGTTGAGGGATAAGCAGAGTACTGTGAGCTCTTGTTCTAGTATGGTTATTTTGCTGATGGCATCAGTCCAGAGCTTGGTTAGACTAGTGCATTTGGAGCATTTGAGGGTATTGCTAGGGGGAGGGGGACTGATAGGTGGGGCTGTATGAAACACAGAGGCATGATGTGATAAGGTAGTTAGGCAGATAGTGTCCAGAGTGTAGTGCTGGGTTTACATATGTAGGACCATGTTGATCTGGCATATGTGAAGAATAGGGGGTGGAACCCTTCCTTCAATGAGAGTGGAGGGATGGAGGTGTGCCTTGGAAGAGTGGAATATGTTCACAAGCCAAGATATGGCTCTATGGTCGTCTAGATGATACATAGTATGTGGGGGTTGTAGGCACATGGAAAGACTTGCCAGCATTAGAACCATTTTTGGTGGTCAATGTCCAGGTATGATTGAAGGTCTTTGTACAGTAACATAGAATGGTCAAGGGGATGACAGGGGAGATAATGTTAAAGATAGGTATATAGTGTCCATCTTGGGAGGGAATAGAATCACTTCCCAATATCTGCAAGGTAGATAGTGCAAGGTGTGTTGGGATTGCACTTGTGTGTAGGCAGAGAAGGGGGGAGGGGAGGAGGAGCATTCAGTGTTGGGCATTAAAGTGATCATGGTGTTCTTTAAGTGTTTAGTTAAATAGTAACTTTAGTTATAATATATGCAAAATATTTTTGTAACAGCACTTTAGTAGGTGTGTTTGCATTTATATGAGAGAGCTTGAAATTTGTCATA